>JAQZBX010049986.1:0-12391 GCA_029593785.1 Cabassous unicinctus | reverse complement strand
GTTACCCCAACTTAAAATCTTGAGGTGGGGTAGGGGAACCCTTCCCAGCCACTGAGGGGGCTAGATAACTCAGGTTTTCTGTTTCATCTTCTTCATTTCTCTGTCCCTTACTCTCCTGGGAGTTGTGTAGCACTGTCCTGGTCTGCTGACCCCCAAAACAGAAATCTCCTGGCCCTTCCTTCATTGTTTTTTTGAGAGCATTGAGCTCTGCCTGTTAGTCCAATACCATCTTCCCCAAATGCCCTACATTGTTGTATTTTTCCCACAAACCATCCTATTATTAACTTCACTTTGAGTTAATTTTTGTATAAGTTGTAAGAAAAGGGTCCTCTTTCTTTCTTTTAGCTATGGATATCCAGTTCTCCAAGCACCATTGGTTGAATACAATGTTATAACCTAGATATATGGGTTGAACACTCTTGTCAAAAACCACTTGACTGGATGTGAGGCTCTTTTTTTATTTCTCAATTTGATTCCACTCATCAATATGACTATCTTTATGGCAGTGCCATGCTGTTTTTAATACTGTTGCAAAATAATGTGCTTTAACTTTATAAAATGAGAATCCTCAAACTTTGTTCTCCATTTTAGAAATATTTTTAGCTATTCAAGGTCCATTAACCTTCCAAATAAATTTGTTAATTGGCTTTTCTATTTTTGCAAAAAAGCTGTTGCAATTTTTATTGGGATTGTGTTGAATTTGTAAATCAGTCTGGGTAGAATTGACACTTAATGATATTTAGTCTTCCAAAATATGAACACGGAATGTCCTTCAATTTATTTAGGTCCTTTTGGTTTCTTTTAGTCATGATTTATAGTTTTCTGAATAGAGGTAATTTATGTCCTCAGTTAATTTATTCCTAAATATTTGATTATTTAATTGCTATTGTAAATGCATATTTTTCTGACTTCCTCCTCATATTTCTCAGTAGTATATAGAAACCCTACCTCACTTTCCAGGTCCTGCTAATTTGCTGAAGTCATCTCTTAGTTCAAGTAGCTATGTTGTGGAGTTTTGTGGGATTTTCTTGGTATATGATCATATCATCAGTGAAGAGTGAAAGTTTTACTTCTTCCTTTCCTATTTGGGTGACTTTTATTTCTTTTTCTTTCCTAATTACCCTGGTTAGAACATCTTTCACATATTGAATAACAATTGTGACAGTGGGCATCATTGCCTTGCTCCTGATCTCAACAGGAAAGCTTTCAGTCTTTCAACTACCATTGAGTACAATGTTAGTTGTGGATTTTCACTTATGCACTTTATCATGTTGAGAAAGTTTCCATTTATTCCTGTTTTTCAGATGTTTTTTTAATAAAGAAAGGATGTTGTATTTTGTCAAATAATTTTTCTCTAGCAATTGAGATGATCATGTGATTTTTTTCTTCTTCAACTTATTAATGTGGTTTAATACAGCAATTGATTTCCTTATGTTGAACCATCCTTAGATATGAGGTATAAAACCCACTTGATTACGGTGTATTGTTCTATTAATATTCTTTTGGCCTTAATTAACAAGTATTTTGTTGAGGATTTTTGCACCTATATTCATTACAAAATTGGTCTATAATTTTCTTTTTTCATAATATCTTTATCTGGCTTTGATATAAGGGTGATGTTAGCCTCATAGAATGAGTTTGGTAGCATTCCCTCCTGTTAAATTTTTTGGAAGTGTTTGAGCATGATTGGTATTATTTCTTCTTTGATTGATAGGAAACCATCTGTTCCAATCATGGATTACAAGACTGAATGTCCTTAAGGTGTCGATTCTGACAAAACTGATTTACAGAATCAATGCAATCCTAATACAAATCCAAACAGCTTTTTTGCAGAAATGGAAAAACCAATTATCAAATTTATTTGAAAGTGTAAGTGGCCCCAAGTAGCCAAAAAGACCTTAAAAAGGAATGAAGTTGGAGGATGCTCACATCTGGACTAACATTTATGTAATCAAAGAATCTTTAAAAATAAATTTGAGAAAATAAAGCAGATTACTTAGCTACAGTGGTAAAAATAGCATGGTGCTGACATAAAGACAGAATCTTTGACCAATTAAATTGAATTGAGAACTCAGAAATATACCATCACATCTACAGTCAAGTGATATATGGCAAGGTGGTCAAGCCCAACCAACTCGGCCAAAACAGTCTATTCAACAAAGAGTGCTAGGAGAACTGGATTATCATATCTAAAAGAAAGAAAGAAAGCAAGGATCTCACACCTTACACAAAAGTTAACTCAGAATAGACCAAGGACCTAAATATAAAAGTGACAACCATAAAACTCCTATAAGAAAATGTCAGAAAATATTTTGAACATCTTGTGATAGGCAGTAGCTTCTTAAACCTTACACACAAATTATGAATAATCTATAAAAATTGGAGAAATGGGACCTCCTTAAAATTAAACATTTTTGCACTTCAAAGGACTTTGTCAAGGAGGGGCAAGATGGCATCGGTTTAGGTGGGCATTCACCATCTCTTCCACAGAGGACAGCTGACTGGGGACATGATCTTGCCTGAGTGATCTGTTCTGAGAGCCCACAGAGTGAGAACCTTAGGGACATCGATCTGGGGGGACCTGGACAATGAGCTGGATTGCTTAAGATAAAATCATGTGTTTTTCCCCAGCCAGTTAAGCCCCACCGTCAGGGCAAAGGGCTAGCAAGCCCTGAATCCCACCAGCAATCTGGTGAGAGGGAGCATTCTCTGAGAGTAGAAGGGTTCTTGCAAAAGGTGGAGAGAGCTTTCCTTTCTGTGGATTTGGCTGTCTGGACCTCCTTGCAGGTCCAGGGAGCAAACTAGCTGACTGGAAGTGGCACCTGACTGAGTGGAGATGTGAATCTGCTGAGGAAGCCTGATTTACGTAGCTGCCTGGGGATAAACTCTGACTTCCACTGTCAACCTGGTGACAGGGACCATTCTCCAAGAGGGGGAGTGTTCTGGCAGAAGGTGGAGAGGGGGTTCCTTTCTGAGGGTTTGGTTGTCTGAATCCCCTTGCAGGTTTGGGGAGCAAATCAGCTGGCTTGAGGTGGCACCAGGCTGAGGGGAGAGGCATATCTGCTGAGGAAGCCTGATTTATCTAACCACCCTGTAATACAAGGCTGGGCTCAGGAGGAGGCAGAGTCAGCTAATTTTATCATTCTGCACTGATGAGTATCAGAGTCTCAGCTCACCTGGGGAGGTCAGGCAGTGGGAAGTGTTTAATAAGTTTCCACAAGCTTATTTGTAGTGCCCTCAGCAGAAGGGGTGGTCTAGAAGAAGCCTTCTTTTTGGATCCTTATTTCAACAAAAATAAATAATAAAAATAAATAAAATAGAAGGTTACTTCAAAAAAATTAATTAAAAAATTAACTTAGTTTAATTGCTAAAATCTGCCTCAAAACCTGCAGATAGAAGCCTGAAGGATAATTGATTGATGAACACAAGCAGGCTGAGAGGCTCCACAAGGGCCCAAGAAGGAAAGCTCTTCTTCTTAGTTTTGATTGACTGCTTGCTTGTGTGTTTGTTTGGTTTTTCTTCATTTGTTTATTAGTTTCTTGTTTTCCTTTCCTAGTTCCTCCCCCCCCTTTTCTTTTTTTAAATTAGGTGCTGCTGGCTTGTTTCTTTCCTGTGATTCTCCTTCCTTGATTTCCCATTCTCTGTGTATATTGATTTTGTCTACCAATGCTATCTCTTTTCCTTCCTTCATCTTTCTGTTTTCTGTTGTGGTTCTTACATTACACCTTTTTTCATTAGTCAATAACTTCATGGGTATTAGTTTCTATCATGTCTATTTGGTTTTCTTTTTTATTATTATTAATAACTTTTTCCTTTCAGCCCTGTCTTTACTCTTTCTCTCTCTCCTCATCATTCTGGACTTTTAAATCATACTATAAATTTTCCTCTATTTGGTTTCCCATTCCATTGTAGGTATTCCACTTTTCTTCCTATTACTCTACACTGTCTACATGAGTTAAATATTCATTTTACTAAATCTTATGAGGCCCTTCTTCTAATTTATATCAATATTACTATTATCCTTTTTCCTTTCTGACCTCTTTTGATACCTTGGGTCCTAATCTTTTTCTTTCAAGGGAACACAGGAAAAAGCAAGGAAATAAAACAAGAAGAAGAAAATGTCAAAGAGAAAAACTAGCACAAAGAACCACCAGCTAAATAAAACTTTAGAGCAGAGAGAGAAGCTGATCAACTGAATAAACCCATCAAGATAGAATGATGACCAGAGGGCAACAAAACATACAAACCACAGTGAGAAACAGGAAGACATGGACCAGTCCAGTGAATAAACTAAAAACCAGGAAGAGATGCAGAACATTGAAAAGCTAATCAAAGCTGTCCAAACAAATATATTGGAACAACATAATGAAGTGAAGGAAGAGATTAAGGATATTAAGAAGACACTGGGAGAACATACTGAAGAAATTGTAAACATACCTAAAAAGATAACGGATATGATGGTGATGAATGGTACAATCCAAGAAGTCAAAAAGACAAGGGAATCACATAACAGCAGACTTGAACAGGCAGAAGAAAGAATTAGTAATGTGGAAGACAGTACATCTGAAATCAAACAGATAGTAAAACAAATAGGTAAAATATTAGAAAAAATCCACCAGGAACTCAGGGATTTAACCGACAACACAAAATGCACAAACATACTCATTATAGGCATCCCAGAAGGAGAAGAGAAGGGAAAGGGACCAGAAGCAGTGTTGAAGGAAATAATTGCAGAAAACTCCCCAACCCTAATAAGGGAGATGGGTGTACATGTCCAGGAAGCACAGCACATCCTAACCAGTATAAATCCCACAGGGCTACTCCAAGACATATAATTATCAAACTGTTCAATGCTCAAGACAAAGAGAAAATACTCAAGGCAGCAAGAGAAAAGAGAACCATTGCATACAAGGGAAACACAACAACATTAAGTGCTGATTTCTCATCTGAAACCATGAAGGAAAGATGACAGTGGTATGACATACTCAAAGTACTAAAAGAAAAAAATTCCAGCCACAAATTCTCTATCCAGCAAAATTGGCATTCAAAAATGATGGAGCATTCAAAATGTTCGCAGATCAACAGAAATTAAGAGAGTATGCCAATAAGAAACCTGCATTTGAAGAAATACTAAAGGAAGTTCTGCAAATTGAAAGAAAAAAAACAAGGGAGAGAGAGTTGGAGGAAAGTGTAAGAGCAATTAAAAAGACAAAAACAGAAACAAAACAACATATGACATACACAAACCCAAAAGAAAATAAGGCTGATGTAAAAAGTTCATTGAGAATAATAACACTGAGTGTTAATAGATTAAACTCACCATTCAGAAGACACAGATTGCAGAAAGGATAAGGAAATATGATTCATGAATATGCTGTCTACAAGAAACCGACCTTAGACCAAGGGAATCAAGGAGGCTGGAAGTGAATGGTGGGAAAACAATTATACAAGCAAACAACCAAAAAAGGGCAGGAGTAGCTATACTAATATCTGACAAAATAGACTTTTAATGCAAAGTAGTGTAAGAGACAAAGATGGACATTATATATTAGTAAAAGGTGTAATCTTTCAAGAAGAGAGAACAATCATAAACATTTATGCACCTAATCAGGGTGCCTCAAAATACAAGAGGCAAACAATGGAAAAACTAAGTGGAGAAATAAATGTCTCTGCAGTTATACTTGGGGCCTTTAATACACCACTATCACCATTAGACAGAACCTCCAGACAGAGAATCAATAAAGAAACAAAGACTCTCAATAATACATTAGAGGACCTGGATCTAATAGATGTATACAGAACATTACACCCAAACACAATGGGATATACATTCTTCTCAAGTGCACATGGCTCATAATCCAAGATAGATCACATGCAATGCCATAGAACAACACTCAATGAATTCAGAAAGATTGAGATTATACAAAGTAATTTCTCTGACCACATTGGAATGAACTTGGGAATCAGTAAGGGTCAGAGAAACCGATTAGGTACAAAGATATGGAAGTTAAATAATACACTCTTAGAAAAAGAGTGGGTGAAGGAGGAAATCCCAAAGAAATCAATAACTTCCTTGAAATGAATGAAAATGACAACACACAAAATCAAAGCCAATAGGATGCAGCCAAAGCTGTACTGAGAGGGAAGTTCATAGACATAAATGCAAATTTTAAAAAAGAAGAAAAAGCTAAAATTGAAGACATAACTGCACACCTGAAGAAATTGGAAAAACAACAATAAACTCTCCCCAAAGGAAGTAGAAAGAAGGAAGTAACAGAGATTAGAGCAGAATTAAGTGAAATAGAAAATAAGAAAGCACTAGAAAAAATAAGTGAAACAAAAAGCTGGTTCTTCGAGAATATCAATAAAATTGACAAACCCTTAGCAAGACTAACAAAGAAAAATAGAGAGCAGATGAAAATATGTAAAATAAGGAATGAAGATGGGGATATCACTACTGACCCCACAGAAATAAAGAGCATCATAAGAGGATACTTTGAAAAATTATATGCCAACAAGAATGATTGTTTAGAGGAAATGGACAAATTCTTATAAACTCACAAACAGCCTACATTGATTAAAGAAGAAATTGATGAACTCAACAGCCCAATAACAAGTAAAGAGATAGACTCAGTCATCAAAAACCTCCTAACTAAGAAGAGCCAAGCAGCAGATGGCTTCACAACTGAATTCTACCAAACATTCCAGAAAGAGCTAACACCAATCCTGCTTAAGCTCTTCCAAAAAATAGAAGTAGAAGGAACATTGCCTAACTCATTCTATAATGCCAACATCACCCCACTACCAAAGCCAAACAAAGATACCAGGAGAAAGGAAAATTACAGATAAATTTCTCTAAAGAATCCAGATGCTAAAATCCCCAGCAAAATACTTGCTAATCACATTCAACAACATACAAAGAAAAATTAATACTGAAAAGAGTACTGCAGAGAGGACCACCTCAGAAGGGGCATGGTATATTTTGCATAATACTGCAAAGGAGACTTTATTAAATTTCAGAAACACTTGCTAGGTGTCTGCATTTCCAGTCAGGTTTATGGCTACATGTAATATGGAAGAAAAGGATATGGAAGGAGAGAGATACATGGTACTTCTAGTATCCTTCAGTGTTTACATTGTATTGAGACTATCTTTATAATTACTCATTTGAATCTCAATGTGATTTAGAAAATAATTGATTCTTCCTTTTGAATGAATAGAATACCCTACTAAATACTGATTATATTTAGCATATTTAATCTTGTTTCAACAAACTGAAAAAAAAATTATACACCATGATCAAGTGGGTTTTATCCCAGATATGCAAGGATGGTTGAACATAAGAAAATCAATCAATGTTATACACCACATAAACAAATTGAAAGAAAAAATTTACTTGATCATCTCTATAGATGTAGAAAAAGCATTCAACAAAATACAGCACCCTTTCTTGATAAAAACACTGCAAAAAATAGGAATAGAAGGAAACTTTCTGAACATGATAAAGGGTATATATGAAAAACCCAAATGTAACCTCATCTTCAATGGTGAAATCTTAAAAGGCTTCACTCTGAGATCAGGAACATGACAAGGATCCCCACTATCTCCACTCATATTTGGCATTGTCTTAAAAGTACTTCTCAAACACTGAGGCAAGAAAAATATATAAAAGGCTTCCAAATTGGGAAAGAAGTAAAAATTCCATTATTTGCAGATGACATGATGCTATACCTAGAAAGCCCTGGGAAATCAACAAAGCTTCTGGAACTTATAAAGGAGTGCAGTAACATCGCAAGCTATAAGATCAATGCTCAAAAATCATAGCATTTCTCTACAACAATAACAAGCAAGCTGAGGAGGAAACAAAGAAAAAATACCATTTACAATAGTAACTAAAAGAATCAAATACCTAGGAAAAAATTTAACTAAAGATGTAAAGACTTACATACAGAAAACTACACAACTCTGTTAAAGGAAACCAAAGAACACTTAAATAAATGGAAGAATATTCCCTGTTCATGGATAGGAAGACTAAACATCACGAAGATGTCTATTATACCTAAACTAATCTACAGATTTAATGCAATCCCAATAAAATTGAAACATCATTTTTTAAAGAACTGGAAAAGCTAACTACAAAATTTATTTGTAAGGGTAAGAGCCCTCAAATTACCAAAGACATATGACAAAGAAAAATGAAGTTGGAGGTATCACATTACCTGACTTTAAAACATACTACAAATCTATAGGGGTCAAAACTGCATGGTATTTGCACAAGGATAGACATACTGACCAATGGAACCGAATTGAGAGTTCTGATATAAATCCTCACATATACAGTCATCTGATATTTGACAAGGCCATGAAGCCCACTCAGTTGGAAGAGAATGACCTCTTCAACAAGTGGTGCTTGAAGAACTGGATATCCATATCCAAAAGAATGAGAGAGGAACACCATCTCACACCTTATACAAAAGTCAATTCAAGATGGATCCAAGATCTAAATATAAGAGCCAAGACCATAAAGACATTGGAAGATAATGTAGGGAAGCATCTACAGGACTCTGTATTAGGAAATGGTTTCATGAACTTCACACCCAAAGCACAGGCAGCAAAAGAAAAAATAGATAAATGGGAGCTCCTCAAAATTAAAAACTTTTGTATCTCAAAGGACGTTATCAAGAAAAAGAAAGAGCGTCTACCAATGGGAGAAAATATTTGGCATCCATTTATATGATAGGAGCCTTATATCCTGCATATATAAAGAGATACTACACCTTGAAAATAAAAAGACAAACAACCTATTTAAAAAATGGGCAAATGACCTGAAAAGACACTTCTCCAAGGAAGAAATACAAATGGCTAAAAAGCACATGAAAAAATGCTAGACATTGCTAGCTATTAGGGAAATGCAAATCAAAACTACAATGAAATACCATCTTATGCCAATCAGAATGACAGCTATTAAAACAACAGCAGACTATAAGTGTTGGAGAGGATGTGGAAGAAAGAGAATCCTCATCCACTGCAGGTGGGATTGTGGACTGGTCCAGCCACTGTGGAGCACAGTTTGGTCGTTCCTCAAAAAACTAACTATAAATCTTACATATGATCCAGCAATTCCACTGCTGGGTATATACCCAGAAGAAATCAAAGCAAAGATGCAAACAGATATATGCACACCAATGTTTATAGTGGCATTGTTCATTATGGCCAAAAGTTGGAATCAACCCCGGTACCCATCAACAGATCAATGGATAAATAAAATGTGGTACATACATGCAATGGAATATTTCTCAGCTGATAGGAGGAATAAAGTGCTAAAACATGGAATAGCATGGATGAATCTTGAAGACCCTATGTTGAGTGAAGTAAGCCAGGCATTGAAGGAGGAGCAGTACATGACCTCACTGGGATGAATTAAGGAAATTGAGTAGTCTCCAAAAACCATTGTCTGAAAGATAGGTTACAAGAAAGAGAATAGAAGAGAAAGTTGTGAGCCATCACCCATATGGACATAATCTATGCTAAAGTGATAGAATGTAGCTGCATATTGAAAGGATATTACAGGTGAGTAGTGATGCTATTGTGTTTGGTGGTGCAGGGTTGACAGGTGGGTAGATTGGGAAGGGTTGGTTAGAATACCCAGGATACTGGGGGAAGAGATGAGAGAGGGACCAGGGGAACACTTGGGATTTGTGGGTATGAGGTTGAACGTGCATAGGTGGGATTGCTCTTATGGCAATATGACAAGGAAGTGTCACTGGTTTTGGGAAGGACAAACCAGTGTGTCAAAACCTCTTTTTGCATGTAACTATGAATCCGTCATGCAATAAGTCAAGTCAGGGGGTCATCATGGGCCCCAGGGGGATGTGGAGGGAGGAACAGAATAGACCAAACAGGGGGTATTTAGTGGTCAGTGGTAATGTTCTTCATTACCTTACAGTAATGGACCCTAGACATGGTTAATAATAAATTGTACTGTATAAAATGTAAACCATACTGTAAACCATTGACAATGTTTAGTAGCTATGTTTCACTATCTGTATAACATTTATAACAATGCTACCATCCACATACAAAAAGGTTTTATATGGGGTGAGGAAGGGGGAAGAGGCTGGGTATATGAGAGTCTCTTGTATTCCATGTGTGACTTTGCTGTGACTTAAAACTTCTTTGAAAATTAAGTGAAAAAATAGTGAGTCACTGTGGAGTGAGAGTAAGAGGGTGCCACGTATGGACTGGACACCAAAATTGCAGTGATAAAAGGCAAAATGTCAAAAAAAAATTTTAATTTCTTTTTCCCATTTTTTGAATATCCCAATCCTTTTATTTTATTTTATTTTTAGGTTTTTCTTTAAGTTTTCACGTATTTTACCTCTTACATTTAAACTTATTATTATTTCATTTTCCTATTTATTGTATTTGTCTATTGTATTGGCTTCATCTTTAAAGAAGCTTTGAATCACAGAAGCGTTACAACTTGGAGAGGAGAGGATTGTTCATGGGGGGGTCAGGGATTGGGAGTTCATGGGAGGAAGTTCACCTGAACATACATAAAAGTTATATAAAATTGTTCAAATTCTCATGGAGCATGGTCTCAGTTGGTGGAGAATCACTCAATAAATGAGAGAATACTGAATTTCCATCCTGGAGCGGTCTGCCACATTCCCCAAGGGAGCAACAACAGTTCCCCAAGTGCAGGGGCAGTGTCTGGCTAAGGAGGATGATCCACTAATGGACTCTTTTTATTGATGACTAGCCTTATGAGGTTTTGCACTTGAAACTGAAACTTAGCCTATTGCTATGAGGTGCCTAAGGGTTGCCCCCTGAGAGCCTCCTTGTTGCTCAAATGTGGCCTCTCTCTAAGCCAATCTCAGCATATGAATGCATTGCCTTCCTCCCAGCATGGGACATGACCCCTGGGGATGAGCCTCCCTGGCAAAGAGGGATTACTACGTAGTGCCAACTAGCAATATGACTGGAAAAAAACTTCGAATAAAAGGGAGAAAATGTAAAGACACATAAGTTCATATGGCTAAGAGACTTCAAAGTGAGTCAGGTGGTCATCCCAGAGGTAACACTTATGCACATCTCAGTAGGACCTCATAGGCCTCCAATGTGGATATCACCCCAAATAGAGGGGTTTCTGAGAGTTCTGGAGACACCCAGGTCCTATATCAGGGGGGATAGCTCTGGAGTTTTGCTCCTTATCAGTGGATCTGTGCTCCTGAGAGTGACAGAGTTGGACTCAATTATGTCCTCCCTGCACACCGTCCATCAGTCCCTTCCATTCAAACTTATATGTGGTGCTGGAGTTTGTAGGTGTACTTCCAGAGACTGGAGTCTTGGGCCTGCCCATGTGCCAGGTGGGCCTGGAATCTCAGTGCAGCTGCAACTCCTACATTACACCTCAATGGACTCACTCAGGAAACCTGGTGGGGAGATGATGATTTATAATGGCCATCCAAGGGAATGGAGAGAGTCTGCAGCTGCAGGCAAGATAATCCAATCCATCTTATCCATGGGCTATAAGCTCCATTTCGCTAGGAGGTGGAGTGGACATCACCATCCCAGACTCCTCAGGATTGGAGGGAGAGCTATGGACTAGAGTGGACTTATTGATATTCTGTTATAGACTTATTGTGATTCAGGCAATGGAAGAAATTTCAAAATTAATGTGGAACCAGTGGCCACTAGACACATTGGGGGCAGTGAGAGGGAAAACGAATTGTAATACAGGGGCTTCTTTGGGACTTGGGAATTACCCTGAGTGACATTGCAGCAACAGATATAAGCCATTTTACATCAGCATATAACATGTAGAACTGTGTGGGAGACAATGTGGTCTGCAATGTGACCTATGGTTCATGCTTAGTGGCAAAGCCCCTGGATGTGTATATCCATTGCAGGTGATGTGCCACAAAAATGAAAGATGTGGGAGATTGTGTGTGGGGGGGACATGGGGCTTATGGAAATCCCTATAATTTTTGTCTAACATTTATGTAACCTAAGTATCTCTTTAAAAAAATTTTTTTAAAAGACTGTTAAAAGGATGAAAAGGCAGGCAATTCAAAGGGAGAAAATATTTGGAATTCAGATATCTGATAAGATTTAATATCCATGATATACAAAGAGATCATACAGCTTGACAATAAAAAGACAAAATGGCTGATTAAAAAATGGGCAAAGTCTCTCTAAGCCAAACTCAGCATTTGAATGCATTACCTTCCCCCCAACGTGGGACATGACTCCTGGGGATGAGCCTCCCTGGCAACGAGGGATTAATACCAAGTGCCAACTGGCAACACGTTCAGAAAAAGACCTTGAATAAAAGGGGGAAAAGGTAAAGAGAAATGAGTTCACATGGCTAAGAGACTTCAAAGAGAGT
>JAQZBX010049985.1:0-19792 GCA_029593785.1 Cabassous unicinctus | reverse complement strand
AATAAAATGTTTATTTATATATATTATATATAATGTTTATTTTTATATATTATACATAATATATTTATATATATTGCTCTTCAAAAGACTTTTTGTTAAGAAAGTAAAAAAGCAGCTGACTCAATGGGAGAAAACATTTGGAAGTCATATATCTGATAATGATTTGATATTCATGTTATATAAAGAGATCAAACAACTCAATGATAAAAAGACAAGCAATCCAATTAAAAAATGGTCAAAAAGTTTAATAGACATTTCTCCCAAAAGGAAATACAAATGTCCAAAGAGCTCATTAAAAAAGGTTCAACATCATTAGCTGTTAGGGAAATGCAGGTCAAAACTACAATGAGATACCTTTTCTCACCTTATAGAATGGTCATTAAAAAACAAACAAACACGGAAAACCACAAGTGGTGGAAAGGATATGGGGAAGTAGGGACACTCTTTCACTGTTGGTGGGAACATAGAATGGTGCCGCTTCTGTGGAAGACAGTTTAGCAGTAGCTCAAGAAGCTGAATATACAACTGCTATATGATCCAGCAATCCCATTACTAGGAATATATTCAGAAGAACTGAAAGCAAGGACATGAACTGACATTTGCACACTGAAGTTCGTAGCAGCATTATTTACAACTGCTTAAATAAGGAACCAACCCAAGTGTCCATCAATTGATTAATGGCTAAACAAAATGTGGTATATATATACAATGCAATACTATTTATCTGTAAGAAGAAATGAAATCGGGATGCATTATGACAACATGAATGAACTGAAATTATGTTGAGTGAAATAAGCCAGATACCAAAGGACAAATATTGTATAGTCTCACTAATATGAACTAAATATGATAAGTAAACTTGTGAAGGTAAACTCTAGAGCTGGGGTTCTTAACCAGGGGGTCTGTAAGCTTGAATTGAAAAAAAAAATCAACTTCTTATCTTTATTGTCTCTGACCTCTAACTGAAATCTAGTGTTTCTTTCACTTATGAATGTATGCAGTAAATAAAGTACAGTGGTTTTCAGTTTCACCTGACTGGCAAAGGGGTCCGTGGAACAAAAAAGGTTAAGAACCCCTGCTCTAGAGTATAGGGTAGTAGGAAATAGAATGTGGGTTGAGAATAAGCACTGATGCTTAATGTATGTAGAATTTTTAATAAGGTTTATTGTAAAAGTGTGGAAATGAATAAAGGTGATGGTCACACATTATAGTGAGTATAACACACTGAGGATTTTAAATGAGATTGTGGATGAAAGGAATAGTCTGTGAGGGTAAATGTCAATAGAAAGGAAACTAGAGAATAATTTAGGGTATATATAACAGTGATTTCAGTGATGGATGAAGATTGTGGTTAATAGTATAAATATAAGGATGTTTTTCTTTTACAAAGTGTTAAGAATATGGTGATAAATGGGAAAATTACAACTAATGTAACTTATGGGTGATAGTTAACAGTAATATCATAATATTTTTGCAGCAATGGCAAAGAAGATATTATATCAATTCGAAGACATAACTATAGTAAGGTATAAAGGGGTATGGATTTTCCCTTTTGGAGTAATGAAAATGTCCTGAATTGACTGAGATGATGACAGCACAATTCTGTGATGAAAATGAGAGCCACTTAGTGTAACACTTTGAATGGATTGTACAAAACATGGGGCTGTATAACACAGGGAATCCAATGGTGGAAGGTGGGCTATGGTTAACAGGACAAAATAGAACATTCTCTCATGAACTATACCAAATGTATACTACTAACAGGGTGTTAAAAATGGGTTGAGTTGGGGGGAAATACACAAAATGTAAGATATGGGCTATAGTTAGTAGTAATATTTTAATGATGCTATTTCATAGTTTGTAACAAATGTTTCACAACAATGCAAAGTGTTTGGTGGTGGGATGATGTATAGGAGCTCTATATGTTGATATGCTTGTTTGTTTTATAAGTTCACAACTTTTGCTATACACTTATTGTTTATGTTCCTGTATGAACGATACGCTTCAATAAAATTTTATAAAAAACATACATACTACAATATTAGATTTAAGTTGTCATATTTTCTCTAGGCTTATTTTCTTCATGCTAAGCTATTTTCTTTTAAGAAGGAACCTGACATCTGTGAGGTAAAAACCTAGGTAAGCTTTGCTGCTAATGTAATTAGAGGGGCAAAAATCCGTATTGAGTCTTGGCTTTCCTTCCTTCTCTTTTTGGGATTCTCGTTTTAGCCTTTCCCAGCACATAAGGACAATGGAGGAAATGTGGAGATTGGTAGGGGAACTTCTCCATTTTCTTCCAAGCACAATTTTTCTAACATTGTATTGAAGATGTGCCTACTGTGATAGCACCCAAAGCCTATAGCTCAAAGAAAGTTAAGCACCTTTCCTTGCTCTAGAACAGGGGTTAGCAAACTATATTTCTGTAAACGGCCAGACAGTAAGTATTTTAGCCTTTGCTGGCCACATGTCATCTCATATCACATATTCTTTACCTTATTATTTACAATCCTATAAAAATATAAAAATTGTTTTAGTTTGCTAAATGCTGCCAACGCAATATACCAGAAATGGGTTGGCTTTTACAGTAGGTATTTATGAGATTAAAAGCTGCACTCCTGCCATGTGGCAAGACACAGATGGTGTCTCTGCTGGTCTTTGCTTTCTCCTCCAGGCTCACTTTCTGCCCAAACTCAGCTGTGGCCTCATGCTAGTTCTGCTTTGGACTGCTTCATACGTGGCTTTTCTCTCTCCCAGATTCGTTGATTTCAACTTCTGGAGGCTTCTCTCTATCACTGCGGCTTTTTTCCTGCGTCTGTGGCTTTTATTCTTCCATTTATAAAGGACTCCAGTAAGAGGATTAAGACCCATCCTGGGCTAAGCCTTTATGGAACAATCTAGTCAAATCACCCTTAACTGATTTAATTTAACCAAAGGTTCAAAATAGGTTCAATATAAGAACATAATCTTCTGGGTTCCATAAAAAGATTCAAAACCATTCTTGTCTTTCTGGGCATACAAAAACAGGCTGCAGACAGATTTGGCCTGTGGGCCATTGTTTGCTAAACCCCACTCTATAGCATTTTAATGTCCAATGGAAATATAATGTGAGCTGTATTTGTAATTTGTAATTTTAAATAACATATTTTTAAAATGTAAAAAGCGATAGGTAAAATTAATTTTAATAGTATATTTTATTTAAACTAATATATCCAAAATATTATCCTTTCAACATGTAGCCAGTATTCAAAATTGAGATAGTTACATGATTTTTTTCATAGTAAATCTTTGAAATCCGGGCTGACCACATTTCAAGTGTTCAATAGCTATCTGTGGGTAGTGACTAATATATTGGACAGCACAGCTCTAAGACATGCTCAAAATGTATAACCTGGCAGATGCCCAGCACCTTTCCTCTAGTCCATTGACCTGTCAATGATAACAGAAAAAAAAAAAAAGTGAATATCTTAGAGCTGGGAGCAGGCTTAGTGATCATTTAGTCTAACCTTTCCTTTTTGTAATTGAGGAACCTGGGAATCAGAAAGGCTATGTGATTTTCCCAAGGTCACACAGCTAGTTTAGTTTAGCAACAGACCTGATACTGGGTCTCAGATCTCTGAACCTTCCAGTGACCTTCCCACCACACTGTGAGGTCTCACAGTTAAGTAAAGTTGGCCTTAACAACCCTGTACCTGGGAGTCATCGGGATAATGGCTGCTTTTTTATGGTGATGTGCTTATCCAATTCAGAGATAGCTTCCATGTCAGGCTCTACTTATGACTGTGACAAACGTGGGAGAGGTCAACTTGGGCAAAAGGGTGCTTTCTGAGGCCAGAAGAGAAGAGTGAAGGGTAGGAAAGTTCTGTTTTAATCACCTGGATCATGAACATGTAGATAAGAGTATGTGTATTTGTGTTGTGTCTGTGTGTTAGTGTATACATACATATTTTATTTTACTTACCTATGTATCTTATTTTATCTATCTATCTATCTATCTATCTATCTATCTATCTATCTATCTATCTATCTATCTATCTATCTATCTATTCATCCACCCATTCATCTATCTATCTATCTATCTATCTATCTATCTATCTATCTATCTATCTATCTATCTATTCATCCACCCATTCATCTATCTCTCTCTCTCTCTAATCTATTTGCTGGCACTGCTTTCTGGATCATCTTATTCTCTCTTTAACCCAACCTAGAGAAGGGGTAGAATCTGGGAGCTAGACTCTGTAGTAGTGGTTAGAATCCTGAGTGTTGGTTGTTCTCTGTTCCCTCCCTGGGAAATTCCTGTTCTCTGTGATACAGGAAAGACTAAGCTGGGTAAATATTAGTTGTGTAATCAGAGTAAATTGAGGAAAGACATGTTTCATTGCTTTATAAGTATCCTCCAGGCCATGCCTTTCTTGGACATTTTCTTTCTTTTTGGTCACTGTGCATTTTTCTTATTTGGACCTGACTCCATTCTTCCTCACTTAAGGGAGCTGCAGACCAGCTAAAGGATTTTATGAATAGGAAAGCCCTGTAGTGCATTTAGCTTGGGAAAATGTCCCTTAGAATAGATTGTTTCTGAGTCAAGTGTATAAATATTCTGGCTCAAGACGGTACCCTTTTTTCTTAATGAATTGGTCTGGCAGTAGTTAAAGCCAAGTGTGGTCTAGCAGAGTGCTCCAGAGAGAAAATTGAATGGACACAAAGCCCAGTCATAGTTTTTAACTTCATATAACACGTTTTGCAATATATTAGAAAATTAACTTTATGACAACTGGCAGGACCTGTTGTGTAAGTCCATCAGTTTGGAACCAGTTTAGTGTCTTTCGTCTGTTACCTGGGCTTCCCTACTTAGTGGATTTTGAAGATCTAAACAGCTGCCATGAGGCCTGCTTTAGTTTCCTGTAAGTCATTCAAGTTTTATCTTCCCTTTACAGTCAGTTTCTGAGCTGAGTATAAAAAAGGAATTTTTCATGGACCACTTTAAAAGAAGGCTGCTAATCAATTTTTCTTATTATTTTATGCCCTCTGCTTTTTACACTACCCCCACCAGCTGGTTAATCATGCAAGAGCTGAACACTTCATTAGCCAGTACATGTTTGCCCTTGGGTATTTCTGTAGTAAATTAGATCTTTCTATTTATACAGGTAAGTCATGGCCAAAAGTCTTATAAGGTGCGAAAGGTAAGGGTTAGAATTAATTTCTTCTTTTTTTTTTTCTTTTTTGAGTTTTTGAGGGAACTCATTTCAAACTCTGAGCTGTAGTGGTACACAATTAGTTCTGAATTAAAGATGAAATGGAGAGGAGATATTTTTTTCTGGAAGGTCCAGTATTATGTAAATGGATAATGTGGCTTTTGATGCAACTTTGCTTTTCAGACATGGGATGTCAATACTTATTATTTTTTCAAGTCAGTGCCTGGAGGACTATCATGAAGAAGCACACTGAATTCAAACAGAAGGCTAGGTAGGGCCTAGACAGAGTCACCAGCAAATTCCACTCAGGTTAGTGCCATATGCCCATATTAATTGGGTACATGGCCCATGCACAAACCCATTAACTGCATATGTATTTTTTGCCATATTGTGCTAATTTCTAGGAACTGGAAAATATTCATCACCAATTTTATTTTGTCAGAAAAACTACTTGTGTATTAGGAAAGAAATATTCATGACTGTCTCTTAAAACCTGCTGTTCCTATAGACAAAAAATTCAATCTGGAACTTTCTTCCAGTGCTCTTCTAGGAGGAATTATTTTCACTAGGAGTACTGCAATTTTTATAAATTCATCTAAGAGGCAAAGAAAGCACAGGCCTCTTCTGAACTTGGTATCAAATCTTGATAAGACTGTCCTTACAAAGAGTGCTGGGGTTGGGTATACCAGCCATGATTCTCTGCAGTTATGAGTGAGGTTTCTCTCTCCAATGTGGGTTCTCTCAATCTTTCTGTTTTCTGCAGAGCCTTCACAGCAGAAGTCTCTTGTGACAACATCTACTCTAGTGGCTTCTTCCATGGATGTTTTAAATGTGGGCCGGTAGTGGTGACAGAGGCTGAGTTCATTCCTTCCACAAAGCTGAAATAAGATGCTATTCTGTAATATCCTTTATAGAGTATATTAGGAAAAGGGCCAGGCACTGATGGAGGCAATGAGGTGGGTGTCTGCGGGAGAGTTAAAGTAATTCTAGGGATGGCATCCAGATGGGAGTGAAAGGCATATCTGCACATCATTTGGAATTTTGTGATTCTTGCTACAATTTCTAGAAAATGGGGGTGAATATCAGTTGATCATTGTTTATTCTTTTTCCCAACTCTGATAGTAAGGAATTTAGTCTTAGAAAAGTTTGATAGGCATGAAGATTAGAGGGAGGTTAAATGGACACAATAATTGTGCACAAGTGACACTCTTAATAGAGAAAGAAGACTTCTTTCATTTGTTTAAACCTGAAAGGTCAGTTGATAAACGTCATTGTTCTTTGTTTTATTCTTTCATATTTTTATGCCTGGGCTTTTACAGAAATCCCACCCTAAATTAGGGACCCAAGCTTTGCTTCACAAGTTCATTCCACCTCCTTTCTGCTCTGTGGTTAGCTTCTTTTTGTTTGGTGGGCTGATGATTGCTGGGAGTGAAACTTTTTCTTTTCACATATAGCTTTAATTTCAGTTTAATGGTGTGGTTTGCGGCTCTCTGCTTGTAGTTTCAGTTCCTGTTTAGATACTAAAATCTATTGTTTGTCTCCATTTCTAGACAACATAATTGCATTGATAACTGGCAGGAGCAATTAAGTGTACAGCATTATGAAGAAATAAAGGTTCCAGGCCCAAAGATTTAACTCGATTTCTAATTACACTGAATCCCCTCTGTAAGGGTGTCTTGCAAGGGCTGAAGAACGCATGTAACAAAGAGCTGGGGTATGAAGAGTGAGGGAGACAATTCGATGGGGGTTTTGCTGAGCTGGCTTTCTCTAAGTTGGCTCCTGTTGTCGGGTGGCAGATTCGTGACCGTTTCTTCTATTTATTATGTGGGTTCAAGCTTTATTCATTCTTTCTTGGGGACTTGAATTAGTAACAGAATTGTTCTCTGTGGTTATTCTGGAATTATTATAGTCATTAGGAAGTTGTTCTTAGGGACAGTGCGTTTTGGAAACAGGATGAATGTGTGGCCTTTGCGGTTGTCGATTTTCTTAAAAAGTTACCCAGATCCTTTAAAACTTTCCTTTAAAAGATACATCTTTGCAGATAATCTCGGGGGATTTGGCCCAAGTAAAACCTAGAAAGGAAAGGAGTGCTGCAAGATCAGAGAAATTCTGGCAGTTGAGTAAAACAGTTGATACCCTAAACTGGGGCTTTTTTTCTGGGTTGGCAGGGAGAGCATCCCTTTTGACGGGACACGGGCCCTGCCTGGAGTAGATTTTGTTGAGCAAGTCATCCATAAGTCACTGTAAGCTGTTTGTGTGTAACAGTATGATGTTGGCTGTAAAGTTAATGCAGTTAATATTCAACTGAACTTTTGGGTGTTACTAATCCCTTAGGCGGGTTCCCCAGTAAAAGCTACACATTAATCGCACTCCAAATCAGACCACCAAGTGAATAGGCATATGTGGTATCACGTGTAGAACAGGGCACCATTTCAGCCAAACCCGGGGCAGAGGTATTGTTTAACAGCCCTTAAACTGGAGCCTGGCCTTCCCCAAGCCCAAGTCTCTTTTGGAAGAAGTGAAAAGCCTGGACTGTGTGTACATTTTTACGTCCTCTTTAATTAACAGTGAGTGGTGTCTCTGAAACTCTTGCCATTTGCAGGGTCTTCCAATAAGTGTGACAGATTTGGTTCTGATTCTCTGCCGAGTTTAATTGAGATGAAGTATTTCTGGCATCTCTTCCTTTACAGTAAAGGGAAAGTTGTTTTGTAGCTCCGTTTGGCCGACAGGCTGGATCCAGGAGAGGATTGAGTCAGCAGGTAGAGAGGCAGTTGTCGCACAGGCCACGGGTCAGGGCTCTTTTCATGCCTCCAACACAGCTAGGAATTAAATCATGAGTTGCAGAAAGTTCCGTGGGGCTCAGTAGGCCAGATGAATGGTCACAAAACTAAAGGAAGGTGTTAAATAGCTATGCACGGCTGACCCCCGTGGGGAGTGGAGGGGCAAAGGTTGTTCTCTGCTGAGAGTCATGGGCTTAGCTTTTTATCGTTTTACAAGAATTTTCCTTTTTCGGCTGTTTCTTTTCTCATCTTAGGCCATGTATTAGTCCAGATAGGAATAATATTATAAAAGTGAGACTAGTAAAACAAAATTAAAATGACCTACCATGCCTATGGAAATTAAATGGTACTATAAGCATATAACCATATATTAAGGTTTTCCAGGGTGGGTTTATCCCCTTAAAAATGACTTAGTACAATGAGCATACTGCTGGCATTTTTTAAGACACTAAATTTGAGATTTATTGCTCAATTACCACATCAAGTGTCTTTTTTTTTAAAGATTTATTTTATTTATTTATCGCCCACCCCCCTTGCTGCTTGTGCTTGCTGTGTCCATTCACTGTGTGTTTTTCTGAGTCTGCTTGTCTCCCTTTTTTGCATCATCTTGCTGTGCTAGCTCTGCATGGTGTGTGGGCTATCACGTGGGCCAGCCTGCCTTCACCAGGAGGACCCGGGAATCGAACCCGGGGCCTCCCAGATGGTAGAAGGGAGCCCAATCACTTGAGCCACATCCACTTCCCCACATCAAGTGTCTTGATCTTAAGTTTCTATAATGTAAATATGGACTACCTTAGATCTTTGAACCTTAGAACTACCTTAGAACTTTGGTAGGTGGGTGGACAAATAATAGTGTTTTAAAATGACTAAAATAGAGTTTCAATTATCTGTGAATATTCCTTGCATTCTCCACTGCCTTTGACCACCCACTGTTGAATTCATGTTGTATATATACTTTTCCCACAATACATATTGATTTGCCTCAAAAGTTACAAACAAAAACCTTGGACTGATTTTATTTAGTATTTTTTAAACAGATTTATTTCCTGCTGTAATCGTTTGAAATACATGCCCTTCTCTTGAGTTTTTATTTTTAATGACTATAACTGGTTAAATCTTTTCCCAGGAACACATGCTAAGTAATTCTTCACTTATTTTCAGAAAATAAAAGCATCCTGTGGATTCCTTTTTGCTATTTCTTAGATTTTCTGAAGACTTTTAAAAATCTGATGATGCTACAGACCTTAGGACTTACCAGGCACTGCTGTTTGCTGTCACATGGCTCCTGGTCCCTGGTACCTTCCAGCCTTTGGATCCCTGGCAGGATAATGAGGAAGGTTTGGGAGTGTTTACCACTCCCAGGCCTGATGGCTGAATGACCTGATTCAAATCCTGGTGCTGCCACTCACTAGCTGAGTGACCTTGGACATGTTCCGAAAAATCTTCATGCCTCAGTCTCCTAATCTGTAAATTGAGAAAGGATTATTATTAAATACCTCATATGGTCGTTTGGAGGAATAAATGATAGAATTCTCATAAAGGACTTAGCACGGCAGCTGGCCCATAGCAAATGCACAGTAGAATTTGGTGATATGAGGCTGTAGGTATAATGGTTAAAAGCAAGGCCTCTGGAACCAGCCTGCCTGTTTTAAATACATCTCTATGCTAATTGACTGAGGGTTCTTGGGGAGTCAGTAATCTATGTCTCAGTTTGTTCTTCTATAATAAAATGATGGTAATAATAGTACCTGTCTCGTAGGGTTGTTGTGAAGATTAAATGAAGTAGTGAATATAAGACACTCAGAATAGTTCCTTGCATAATAAGTGTTTGGCGTTATAGTAAGTGCTAGATAAGTGTTATTATTTTTCCTACAGCTCTTAGGAAGACCTAAGGCACAATCAGGGACAAGTAAAGGAAAGATTGGAAGTGAATGAGCAGAAATAGAGAGTAAAAAAGGAAAGATGGGTCAGAGAGAAAAAGACAGCGATTAAGAACCGAGAATAAAATTTGCATCTGATGGGGAACAGTTGAGTAACGCTCACGTCTCCTCTCTTGTATGTGGGAGTTGGCGTGGGTGATTGCTAAGGCACCTCTTGGCTCTAACTCTCGTAGCATCATCTGAAGTAGCATGACAAAGACTGTTCACCTGTCCTAGCCTGAAGTACACCCAGCTCTAAAATTTCTTTGAAAACTATATGCAGTTACGTCCCCACTCCTTATCACAAAATCATTTTGTTTTCCAAGTGCATTTTTTAGGTTTATGGTATCTCTTGGATTTCTGTCTGCATCATGACTTTTTCTTCTAGCAACCATCTCTGTTTAAAAGATGGCCCATCCATTCATCCTCTACCACACATAGTGGTTTTTCACAAACTAATCCGGAACTAGTTATTCTTGATGGGCAGTTGGAAAAACTGATGTGTTAACCACAATAGTCTTCAGCAGTTATGTGTTCTGAATTGTCAGGAAGGCAAATATTCCAGGAGGATAAACTTTTAGCTTCGAGGAGGGAAGAGTATATCTTATCATGATAGAGGGAGATCAAGGAAGTTCACACTCCTGTCATTGTCTCAGGAAAGCACCACAGAGAAGGGGATTTCTAGGGTTGTTTGAATATGTGTGGTGGAGGAAATCTTTGATTTTAACTGATGTTACGTAAATTTAGCTCTTAAGTAATGATTTCACCTTCCTTCCAAGAAGTTTCAAAAACTGGTAAAAACCTGGTGATTTTAGAGTCTCCATGCTCTGTGCCTGCCTTGTGGGAGGGGCTCCAAGGCAGAATCAAACCTGTCCTACCAAAAGTGGGGAGTAACTTGAGGCTCCATGAGTCTGCCTCTGGATGCCATGCTGATGATCTCCCAGATCTTCTCTGTGCCTTCCTTCTATTTCCTGGACTTCTGCCTTCCTTCCTCTCCACTCCAGATCTGCCTCATTGCTCTACATAGACTTGATAGACAATTGTAACTAGTTTCTTTCTAAAATATATTGACCGAGAGGTAAACTGAAGGAAAATCTAAGGGATCCTTTTAGAGACACATTGGCTTTTTTCAGGTCTCATATATATTTTATTATGATGATGCCTTAAATAAAAATATTTTATTTGCTTCTTGTAGCAGTTTGGTTTTGTTTATGAATTCCAAAAATAGATACGGGATCGTGTTTGTAAACTGGTCTGTTCCTCTGGGCGTATTAGATTGTATTAGATTAGGAGGTTTCACTTTTACTTTATTAAGTCAAGATTAGGGCTTTTCTTTGACCACGTCCTTAGGGCATGCAGGGTTGCAACCCCACCCGCCTTGGTGGGGATAAAACAGACTCTCACAGGGAAGTAAGTACAAGGCAAAGGAGAACACAGAGAGTAGATTTTGACGCTGAAGCCCTGGGGAGAGAGCCAAGCCGTTCGCCTGCTAGTTCACAGCTGGTCTTGTTGAGAGAGCAGAGCAGCTGAGCCAGGAAAGAGATGAGCCCTGGGAAGAGAGACGAGACTTATGCCAGCCTACAGCTGAGATTGGAAGAAGCTGGGACCACGGAGCCTTAAGGGGAGGGAGGAAGGCTGAACCCTCACAGACACGGCCCACCATCTTGCATCAACCCTTGGCAACAGACTTTGGGTGAGAAAGTACCTCTTATGGTACCTTGAATTGCACTCTTTAGGGCCTTGTAACTGCATGCTTCTACCCCAAATAAATAACCTTTATAAAAGCCAACAGATTTCTGGTATTTTGCATCAGCACCCCTTTGGCTGACTAATTACACTTCTTTACCCCACTGCAAATGGATTTTGGTCAAAGTTGAAGAAAGTAGTATTTTGATAAAAGATAACTCATTTGGCAATTTTCTCTGCCTCCACCTTAGCCTAGTTTTCTGAGCTGTGTCCACTCTAGCACATAAAATGAACATTTATTTAGAAGGAGCAACAAACTTCACATTTTAGTTCCTCCAACTAGTAGGTTAGCCTACCTATCTACCACCTTTGCTTCCTTTCTTTCTCCTTCTTCTCCTTCCAACAAAAATCTGCTGAATGCCTGCAATGTGCAGATATTGCTCCAGATGCTGGGGATGCCATGCTGAACAAATAGAGCTTACATGGCTTCCTAAAGCCCTGGAAGGGCCATTTCACCTGGTCGTGAAATCCTACAGTCACTAAACATACCTGTCAAGGTGCCAGGTGGACACGGGGTCAATGCCCCCATTAAGCCGCCAGGGTAACTGCTGTTGCTGCAGCGTCCCTGCTTTGGAGACCGTTGGGAAGGACTCAATTGCCATAAAGTATAATCAGCATTAAAAGAAATGACCGTCAGTAAATTTGGGGAGTCTTAGTTTTAATTTCCGCGCCTCACTGTGTGCGTTTGAGTGGCCTGCCATTTGCATATGGGAATCCTGTCATAACAGTTTCAGGAAGTGATTTGTTGATAATCAAGTTCTCCAAATGACCCTAAATCGGTAATTGATGTAGGTCTGGATAAAGCAACCTTTCCACCCGCCTATTTTGAGGACCATTTTTTTTTTTTTTTGGCAGCGTCTGGAGCCAGAATGAAAACTAGCCATCAGAACAAAATTTAGGACAGCTGGGATTCTTTGCAGCGAAGACTTTTGGCTCCACAATTCAAATAATCACAATAGCAGCTCAATTTAGCCTTTGGCTGAATGGCTTTGGCAGGGCACAATGAAAAATAATTATTTCATGGCCTGCTTATTTTTCCCTTAACCAATAAACTCTCAGGCCTCTTCAGGCTTATGTAAATATTCTGCTGCAGATGAGGTCGAGCACACCATAATATCCCCATTTAGGAAATGGCTGTATTTCACCCTGGTGGGTGGAGAGCAAAACCCAACAACTTTTTGAGATATCTATTCAGAATTGGGAAAAGAAAAAAAAAGATGGAAGGAAATTTAAGGACTAGAAAGTGAGCCCACGGTCACAGCTGCAGAGAAAAAAAGATTAAGTCCCAGCCTCTTGCTTAGAAAGCAGGGCATTAGAATGCATTATTGTATCTGGTGGAAAAGGAACAATATCACAGAGTATGGTAAGTGTAGTGTAATCGAAGTGAGAAACAACAGTCTAATCCTCCGTAGCTATAGCTTGTAGACTGTCTCTATTGGTTTTCAAAACTTTTTGTTAAGTGCTTACCTGATTTTCTCTCATTATAGTCAATGTGCTGTAACTCTGTTCTTGTTTCATAAGTCTTTGGTTTTGCCCTGGGTTATTTGAATGGAGTCATGGAAAGGTGGATGGGATAAATTAAGCATGGCAACAAGCCTAACAGCCACCCTAGACCTGAAGCCCTTCAAGGTGTTTGCTCAAATCCCATCTATCTCCTGTATTTTATATCTGCCTTTTCGGGTCAGCTGCATCTTAGTGGAGGGCATCTGTGCCACTTGATGACCAATTCCTATTCAGCGAGAGTTCTTGGCTTAGTAGCTCAGTTGGTCAAAGCAGAGTGTTAATGAGATCGGTCATGGGTTTGATCCCTGCAGGAGCCAGTTAACTCCATTCTGTCCCATTAACCCCTGCCAGCTGCCTTAGGTCATGGGTGGAATGGGGTGAGAGGCTGTGAATGGCTCACCACAAACCATCCTCAGTACTGGGCAACCAGCTAGACCCACTGACAGTGGGTCAGTTGTGTTCTCTCGGAAGGTGAGGAACAGCAGATGGGCTATTAGAAGCAGAGAAATAACCATGAGCTTGAGGCTGCTTCCCCTCCCCCCTGAGAGTATGTGGGTATATGTGTGTATGCATGTATATGTATGTGTGTATATGCATGTGTGTGTTTGTAGGTGGGTGGGTGGTTGTTCTCCTGTTAGGAAAGGGTAGGTTGCCCTTGGTTTGAAAAGCCCTCACCAAATCAAACTTATGCTATGATCCTCATGATCTGGGTTTAATGAGTGGCTTTTCTTCTCAAAATATCTTTTAAAAAATTGGTAAAAAAAAATACAACATTCCCATATACCACCCTATTTTTGACAGTTTGCATTGGTGTGTATATTTGTTTCAATTGATGAAAGAATATTGAAGTATTACTGTTAATTATAGCCCATGGTTTGCATTAGGCATATTTTCCCCATATACCAGCCTATTATTAACACCTTATATAGTGATGTACATGAAAGAACATTCTTATATTATGCTGTTAACCACAGTCATCTTCCACCACAGGGCTTACTGTGTTTTATCCTCTCTCTAGCTTTCCATCTAGTAACATATATAACCCAAAACTTTCCCTTTCAACCACATTCACAAACATAATTCAGCACTGTTAATTATACTCACAATAATGTGCTACCATCACCTCTATCCATTTCCAAATATTTACAATCAACCTAAATAGAAATTCTGCACAAATTAAGCATCAGCTCCCCATTCTCTATCCCCTTCTATCTCTGGTAACCTATATTCTAGATTCTAATTCTATGAGTTTGCTTATTATAATTAGTTACACATTAGTGAGATCATACAATATTTGTCCTTTTGTGTCTGGCTTATTTCTCTCAACGTAATGTCCTCAGGGTTCATCCATATTGTCACATGCATCAGGACTTCCTTCTTACAGCTGAATAATATTCCATCATGTATCTATACCACATTTTGTTTATCATTCATTGGTTGGTGGACACTTGGGATGCTTCCATCTTTTGACAATTGTGAATAATGACTTTATGAACATTGGTGTCCAAATGTCTATTTATTTCCCTGCTTTCAGCTTCTGGGTATATACCTAGTAGTAGGATTGCTGGATCATGCAGCATTCTATACTTAGCTTGCTGAGGAACTGCCAAACTGTCTTCTACAGTGGCTGTACCATTTTACAGTTCTACCAGCAGTGAATGAATTTTCTTGTTTCTCTATATCCTCTCTAACACTTGTAGTTTTCTTTTTCTTTCTTTTTTTTTTTAAATAGTGGCCATTCTAGTAGTTGTGAAATGATATCACATTATAGTTTTGATTTGTTTATTTCCCTAATACCTTGTGATGCTGAGCATCTTTTCCTATGCTTTTTAGTCATTGGTATTTCTTCTTTGGAAAAATGTCTATTCAAGTCTTTTGCCCATTTTTTAACGTTATCTTTTTATTGTTGCATTGTAGGTTTTCTTTACATATTTTGGATATTAAATCCTTGCTGGATATGTGTTTCCAAATATTTTATCCCATTGAGTAGGCTGCCTTTTTACTTTCTTGACAAAGTCCTTTGAAGAACAAACATTTTCAGTTTTGAGGAGGTCCCATTTATCTTTTTTTCTTTCATCGCTTGTGCTTTGGGTGTGAAGTCTAAAATCTTCTACCACAAGATCTTGAAGATGCTTCCCCACATTCTTTTAGGTGTTTTATGATCCTAGGGATTATAGTTAGGTCTTTGATCCATTTTGAATTAATTTTTATATAATTTGTGAGATAGGGCTCCTCTTTCATTCTTTTGGATATGAATATTGAGTTCTCCAAGCATCATTTGTTGAAGAAACTGCTCTGTCCCCGTTGAGTGGACTTGGCAGCCTTATCAAATGTCAGTTGGCCATAGATGTGAGGTTCTGTTTCTGAACTTTCAGTTGGATTCCATTGGTCAATGTATCTATTTTTATGCCAGTACCATGCTATTTTGACTACTGTAGCTTCATAATATGTTTAAAGTTAGGAAGTATGAGTCCTCCAATTTCATTATTCTTTTGCAAGATGTTTTTGGCTATTCAAGGTTCCTTACCATTCCAAATAAATTTGATATTTGGCTTTTCCATTTCTGAAGAGTAGACTGTTGGCATTTTGATTGGGATTGCTTTGAATATGTAAATTAATTTGGGTAGGATTAATGATATTTAGTCTTCCAATCCATGAACACAGAATGTCCTCCCATTTATTTAGGATTTCTTTGATTTGTTTTAGCAATGTTTTGTAGTTTTCTGTGTACAGTTCCTTTACATCAGTGGTTAAACTTATTTCTAGATATTTGATTCTTTTAGATTCTATTGGAAATGGAATTTTTTTTCTTGATTTACACCTCAGATTGCTCATTACTAGTGTATGAAACTCTACTGATTTTTGTGTGTTGATCTTGTATACTGCCACTTTGCTGAACTCATTTATTAGCTAATAGCTTAGTTGTAGATTTTTCAGGACTTTATATATAGGATCATATCATCTGCAAATAGTGACAGTTTTACTTCTTCCTTTCCAATTTGGATGCCTTTTATTTCATTTTCTTGCCTAACTGCTCTAGCTAGAACTTGAAGCGCAATGTTGAATAACAGTGGGCATCCTTGTCTTGTTCCAGATCTTGGAGGGAAAGCTTTTATTCTTTAACCATTCAGTACAATGTTAGCTGTGGGTTTTTCATTTATGCTCTTTATCATGATGAGGAAATTTCCTTCTATTCCTATCTTTTGATGCATTTTTATCAAGAAAGGATGCTGGATTTTGTCAAATGCCTTTTCTGCATCCATCAAGGTGATCGTGTGGTTTTCCCCCTTCGATTTGTTAATGTGGTGTATAACATTAATTGATTTTTTGTGTGTATTGCATCACCCTTGCATCCCTGGGATAAAACCTACTTGACCATGGTGTACAATTCTTTTAATGTGCTTTTGGATTTAATTTGCAATTATTTTGTTGAGGAATTTTGCATCTATATTTATTAGAGAAATTGGTCTGTAGTTTTCTTTTCTTGTAGTATCTTTGTCTGGCTTTAGTATTCAGGTGATGTTGATTTCATAGAATGAATTAGGTAGTGTTCCCTCTTGTTAGATTTTTTTGAGAATTTGAGCAGGATTGGTATGCATTCTTGGAATGATTGGTAGACTTCACCATTGAAGCCACCTGGTCCTGGGCTTTTTTTGGGGGGAAGTTTTTGGTAACTAATTCAATCTCTTTACTTGCAATTGGTCTTTTGAAGTCTTCTATTTTTTCTAGAGTCAATGGAGGTTGTTCTTGTGTTTCTAGGAATTTGTCTTTTTCATCTAAGTTGTCTAATTTGTTGGCATACATTTGTTCGTAGTATCCTCTGATGGTCCTTTAATTTCTATGGGGTCAGTAATAATGTCCTCTGTCTTATTTCTGATTTTATTTATTTGCATCTTCTCTCCTTTTCTCTCTGTTAGTCTAGCTAGGTGTTTGTCAATTTTATTGATCTTCTCAAAGAACCAGCTTTTGGTTTTGTTGATTTTCTTATTTTATTTTTTGGTTCTCAGTTCATTTACTTCTGCTCTAATCTTTGTTATTTCTTTCCTTCTGCTTGCTTTAGTATTGGCTTGCTGTTCTGTTTGTAGTTGCTTCAAGTGTGCAGTTAGATCTTAGATTTTTACCTCTTTCTTGTTTTTATAAATGTGGGCATTAAAGGCTATAAATTTCCCTCTCAGCACTGCCTTTACTGCATCCCATAAATTTTAATATGTTGCATTCTCATTTTCATTCTTCTGGAGCTATTTACTGATGTCTTTTGCAATTTCTTCTTTGTACCACTGATTATTTAAGAGTGTTTTTAACCTCCATGTATTTGTGAATTTTCCAGTTCTCTGCCTGTTATTGATTTCCATCTTCATTCTATTATGGTCAGAGAAGTGTTTTGTGTAACTTCAATCTTCTTAAATTTGTTGAGACCTGTCTTGTGATCCAACTTTTCTATTCTGGGCACTTGAAAAGAATGTTTTGGGATACAATGTTCTGTATATGTCTGTTAGGTCTAGTTCATGCATCATATTATTCAAGTTCTCTGTTTCCTTATTGATCCTCTGTTTAGATGTTTTATCTATTGATGAGAATGGTGTATTGAAGTCTCAACCACTGTTGTAGAGACATCTGTTTCTCCCTTCAGTTTTGCCTGCGTTTGCCTCATGTATCTTTGGACATCCTGGTTATGCGCATCAATATTTATGATTGTTATTCCTTCTTGGTGGATTGTCCCTTTTGTCGATATATGGTGTCCTTTTTTGTCTCTTATAACAGTTTTACATTTAAAGTCTATTTTGTCTTATATTAGTATAGTTACCCCAACTCTTTTTTGGTTACTGTTTGTGTGGAGTTTTTCCCCATCCTTTCACTTTCAACCTTTTTGTGTCTTTGGGTCTAAGATGGGTTTCCTGTAGATAGTAAATAGATGGATCATACTTTTTTATCCATTCTGCCTCTCTGTGTCTTTTGATTGGGGCGTTTGATCCATTAACATTCAATGTTATTACTATAAAGGCAGTATTACTTCACCCATTTTATCCTTTGGTTTTATATGTCCTATCTGATTTATGTTTCTCTTTTTACCCTTTTAGTTACCCTTACTGATAAACTTCACTTCTAAACTCTCATCCCCTGAGTGTATGTGTGTGTATTTGTGTATGTGTATGTGTGTGTATGCACGTGTGTGTGTAGATAGGTAGGTAGGTGGGTTGGTTTTATAACTATTATGAAAAGGTAGGTTTTCCTTGCTTTGAAATGCCCTCACCAAATCAAACTTAGGCTATGATCCTCATGATCTTGGTTTAATGAGTGACATTTCTTCTCAAAATATCTTTTAAAAAAATCAGTAGTCATGTCATGCATCAGGATGAATTTCTAAATGTAAATGAGATTCTCCCAGTAATTTATTTACATTTGTTTTTAGCACAACAAATGAGATATCACGTAGCTTCATAATTTTCCATGACCGAGTCACCAGCATGCAGTGTGTAATTTACCATGATTTAAGATGCTTATCTGTACATTTTTCAACAGTATCTTTTAAGGCTTAAACAAGAGGTAGATATCCTCCATCCCATTTTACTTCTTGTTCTTCTTGTCCTTACTTCCCTTACCCTTGCCCACTCCAAACAAGTCTTCTGGGGACCACTAAGATCTAAATCTTGCCAGCATCTTTGAAGGGTCTTACATGTAGAGTAGCAGTTACTGGTCCTTTTTCCATTTCAAGTAGGGCTATTATCACTGCAAAATCTTTGATATGAAGGAGAGGGAGGCAATATTTCTTTTTGGATATCAGAATGTGTGAACTCGCATAAGTTACAGTTTAAGGCTCATTCCGCATTGCAAAAGTTTCTAGTAATCTCCACAGGTTAACAATAGCATTCTAGGCCAAGGTAGAGTGATAGGCTATATCTAAGGATAAGTGAATACACAGAAGTTTGGAAAATTTGTTTTCCTGGGATTTTACTGCAGTTTAAGTTTTTTATTTTTAAAATATGGTACTATGGTACCAGCCCTCCTTAATGGTCCAAAATAAAGAGAAAAAGATCCCCTAAAATTCAGTGCAGGCCACTTTTGCTATTTTTCCCAGGGATTTTTTTTTCACCCTTGTTTGTTGTTTAAAGCAATAATACCATGTGAGGGCATATCAGGTCCTTTGAGATTTAGGGAAAAGAGGAAAGAGAGATGCTACTTAGCTATTCTGTAACCTTGTGAGACTGTGACTGGAGGTCCAGGGTGACTGGTATTAGGGAAATCAGAGTTGGGGTCATTTTATTTGGGTACCTGTGCATGAATAATTCACAGGGCAAAAAAGTATAACCTTGTCCTCCTCCAAGCAATCACTGAAATGAGTAGAAAACCACATTCTAATTAGAGCTAAGATGTAGAAAGAGGTTTTTTAGTTTGTTTGTTTGTTCTTTTGAAGCACAGGGCCTGGGCATTGAACTCGGGACCTCGTATGTGGGAAGCCAGTGCTCAACCACTCAGCTCCCCTGAGTTGGTTTGTTTGTTTTGCTTGTTGTTTGTTTTTTCTTTTTCAGGAGGCTCCGGGAACCAAACCCAGGACCTCCCACATGGGAAGTGGGCACTCAACTGCTTGAGCCACATCCACTCCCCAAAGAGATTGTTTTTAAACTGTGTTCTCTAAGCAGAAATTTATAATTAA
>JAQZBX010049984.1:0-19751 GCA_029593785.1 Cabassous unicinctus | reverse complement strand
TTTTTTTTTTTTTTAAAGATTTATTTATTTTTATTTATTTATCCCCCCCCTTGCTGCTTTGTGCTGCTGTGTCCATTCGCTGCGTGTCTTCTCTGTGTCTGCTTATCTCCCCCTTGCTGTGAGGTCTTGCCGCATCAGCCCACGGCGCTGCGCAAGCCGGCCTGTCCTCACAAGGAGGTGCCAGGAAGCGAACCCGGGGCCTCTCATATGGTAAACGGGTGCGCTATCCATTGAGCCACACCCGCTTCCTGCCGTGAGGTTGCTGCATCAGCCCACCGCACCGCTCAGGCCGGCGTGCCCTCACAAGGAGGCCTCGGGACGCGAACCCGGGCCTCCCATATGGTAAATGGGGGCTCTAGCCACTGAGCCACACCCGCTTCCCTTGACTTTATTCTTCTTATTCTAAGTCTAGCTTAAAAAAAACTTTTGTCTTTTTTCTTTCACATTTCTCCCAAATATCTGCTTTTTTGGGCTTTTGCCTTCCTGATTCTATTCATGTAGCATCCTGCTACTTTAATGTTGTCTTTGTTTACTTGACTGTCTGTTTGGGGGTTCAGACCTGTTAGCTCATGGAGAGCTCTTTCTGTGGCTATACACTTTCTCTAGAAGGGTGTATCTCCTCTTGGCTCCAGGACTTAGTAACAGGAAAGACCCATCTGGCTGGCTGAGGCCTGGTGGAGAGACAGCTATTGGTGAGAGCCAGGTTTATGGAACAAAGCCCTTGACCCACAGGTGCTGTCCTCTGGTGTTTCTGATGTTGGCATAGATTTTCATCTGATTTTCTTGCAGAGTCACTCACTGATAATAGCCTTGCTCCAAGGCTATGTCTCAGTTCTTTCTTGCCTTGGCTGAAGGTTTAAGAGTAGCCCAGCAGCAGGAAGCCATCTTCCATGTATCCAGTTATTTATCCTTTCAAGAGACAGCCTAAGCTGGCCCTTCATATGTAAAAGAACATGTTTAAAGTTCCAGAAGTCACTTAATTATGACTTTGTTCTAGGATCTTCCCTACATAATGAATCATTGAAGGAACTGGCTTTGAAAAGATTGGTTAGAGGTGGGAAGGGAGGGTATGAAAGCTATTTTCAATATTTGAAGGATTGTTGAAGGTATAGTAGACAAAGTGCCAGATTTTGGTTTTGAGGTCTGGTGCTGCCACTTACTGGCTTTATTTTTTTAATCTAAATTCTTTTCAGCCTAAAATAATTCTGTGACTTAATAAATATAATAGGCAGTGACTATACCAATTAGATATGGGTTCTTGGGGTGGGTTGAGTGGCAGCATTTCAGCTTTTTGAGTTTAGCCATGAGTGAATTGAGATTATAATAGCTGTATTATTATACTCAGCATTGAATGAGTTATTTATAAGCCATCCCTTAGCCTCAAATTATCTGTTTTACAGACTAATTTTTTCAGTAGAATTTCCCTGAATATCAACTGTTTCATTCATAGAATACTTAACATGTTTGATTATTACAATATCTAGGGAAACTAAACAGTCTTAGTTACATCTAGTGCTTTGATTTGATTTGATTCTGTAGATGAGATTAAAAGTGATTTATTTTTAAAGGATATAACTACTCTCTATAACCAAGTTTATTGCTACTTAGAAAGTTTTCTCATTACATTAGGATTACCATTATCTCAGATAATTTTGATTTTGGACTAGCATGTAGAGTGATTAATGTCTGTCAGAACAAATAGTTTGATGATACTATTAAATTTTTACTTTTCTCCCCTCAATTTTTGCTTGCTCCTTTGGAAGCAGAGGTTTCTTGAGTTTGACTCTCCCAAATGTCTGCTTCCTGGTCATTAAGTGTTGGTAATGATTTGTGGAGTACTACTTTTAGTTTTAGATGTCATATTTCATTAGAGATATTGGTAAATTGAATTTCATCCAGAGGAAGGTGAAGGGACTGAGATCTTGAAGAATCTTTAAATGATATGAAGAATAGCCGAAGGTGTTGAGGATTTTGAAAAGATGGCTAGCCTGTAGGTATGACCAAGGGAACACAGGCTCATTTTCTTCATATCTAGAGGGAGGGCTGAGACCTGTTGAAGGGGACTAGGCATATCAGTAGGAAGGACAGAAGGAAGATTTGTAGGGAGATAATTTTGGTTCAGTATGAGGAGAAACATTCTGTCTTTGATAGCCGATAAAATGCGATTCTTGGAGAAAGTGAAAAATGGGTTCTGTGATGGTTAATTTTATATTTTAGCTTGGCTAGGTTATGGTGTCCAGTTGTTTGGGCAAAAACTGGCCTAGTTATTGCTGTGAAGGTATTTTATAGATGGGATTAGCACCTACAATGAGTTGACTTTAAGTAAAGGAGCTTTCTCTTGAAAATGTGGTTTGAGCTTCTGCCTCCAAAACTTCAATATCACTTTTACCAGAATTTCTAGCCTGTCAACCTGCCCTACAAAATTCAGACTTATCAGTCACCACAATTTCATGAGCCAGTTCCTTAAAATAAATCTTTATGTGTGTGTGTATGTATATATATATAATGTATCTTGTTGGTTCTGTTTCTCTGGAGAACCCTGACTAATAGAGGTTTCCTGTCACTGGAAAACTCTAAACAGTGTCCATGTCAGCAATCATCAGATCTGTGGAAGAAATTCTGTGTTGTACTAGATATCCTTTGGTTTTCTTTCCAACTCCTGGATTCTGTGGTTGTGTCTCCACTCATGATGCTATGATGTGGCTACTTCTCCACTCTGGTTTTGCTTTAGTTATTTATATAATTGTTTTCATATTCCTGAAAATACCATAGCCCAGAATGCTGTGACATGGTGGATGAAAACTGCCTTCATATTAAATTTTTTTTCTGTAGGTCATTCACAAAAAAGATATCTACCACACTGACGTACAGACTTATACACACACACACACACACGTATATGTGTTTTGTGTAATTGAGAATTATTATAATTTTAAGTTTTATCCTCTGTTCCTATTGCTATAAAATGATATTATGCCATATGCAATAGAGATCTGTGTCTCATAAAAATGTTTTTTATTTTTAACATTTATTTATCGAATTGATTTTTAAAAAAATACAGCTCCCTTAAGTCTTCAAAATAGAGTCTTTGTGGAAGTGGGAATTAAAAATGTGACTTTACTTCAAGATTATTTGAGAAAGATCTATAAATAAAATAGTATGGACATTCAATTAAGTGTGTTAGATGTTTAAGAATAGGAAGTGGGAGTACTATAGTCATTTTGGAAAATTGTGTTTTCAGCCTCGCTTACTAATTGGATTGTTGAGTGCAGTATTCGTGGTTTCAAATGGCATCACAATTCATGACAGTTCTGACCTGTAGTAAAGATATAGAGGCGCAATGAAATCCATCTTCCTAAAGAACTACTGGTTATATGAAAAGAATAAATCTGATTTTAAAATAAAGCATTAAGTGCAAACCACTAAGAGTTCAAAAAATACTTTAAGGTCCCATGAAAGAAGATTTACTGCATTTAGCGTTCCATTTTCTCATTGTGGGTGAAATGCTTTTAAATTGATGCATGTTATCACACCAATAAATTAATAAAATAGAGGAAGTTACATACATATCTTGTCTTTGAAATGGACCCATCCTTCAGGCATGGAGGGTTGTCATTCAGAATAGACATTCTTCTGAAGTACTAAGGCTGCATTTAAGTGTTGGGCCTTTTTTCCTAAGACATTGGAGAAATCTGTTTTCTGAGATCTACCTAAGCTCAGTGTGGGTACTTTGATTTGGTATTGTGAAAAAAATCATCATGCTGGGAGAATTTCAGTGGTGAGAAAGATACAAGTTTTATAGGGTTTTAAAAATTCTTTAATATATTTCATTTAAAGAGCCCAAAGCATATGTGATGAGGGCTAATTGTATCTATCTTCCATGAACTCCTATGTAGACCATCCCATTGGTATTAGAGAATATGGGCAATATCCTTCAGTGCATTGGGGAGTCTTAGAGTATGAACAGATTCTGTGACTCTGCTAAAGAACAAATAATCTTCATCTTCCATAGGGTAGTCTTTTTTTCTAACTCCAGGCCTAAAACTGTGCAATGTAAATAGTGATTTTTAATGTTGAAAATAATTCTCAAGTATTTGAATATCTGACACAAATACTAAACAAATAAATCACTTTGTGTTTAAAAAGTAAATGAAAATATGTTAATTGACTTTCTGTTGAGAATATACATTTTCCTTTTTTCTCCTTAATAGTAAAACATCCTTATGTATCTTTCTCAAAATACCATTAATAATATTAACCGTGGAGCAACCATTTTTGGAGTATTTAAATCATTGTGGCATCTTCAATATCTAGTTAGACTAGAAAGCTTTTTTTTTTCTTTCCATGTTTGCTCCCTCCCTTTTTTTATTGACTATGTGCCTCTATACAGAGTTGTTTTAGTCAGCCAAAGGGGTGCTGATGCAAAATACCAGAAATCTGTTGGCTTTTATAAAGGGTATTTATTTGGGGTAGAAGCTTACGGATACCAGGCGGTAAAGCTAAGTTACTTCCCTCACCAAAGTCTATTGCCACATATTGGAGCAAAATGGCTGCTGACCTCTGTGAGGTTTCAGGCTTCCTGGGTTCCTCTTTTTCCAGGGCTTGACTCTCTCCAGGCTCAGCTGCTCTGCTATCTCCACAAGGCTAGCTGAAGACTATCAGGTGAATGGCTCATCTCTCTTCCTGGGGCCTCTGCTGTGTCTAATCGAGCCTTCTCTTTGCTCCTCTGTGTGCTTACTCTCCGGGCTTCAGCATTAAAACTCCAAATGCCTTTCTCTGGGGTGTGGTTTCTCTGTGAGTCCCCGCCCACCAAGGGGGTGGGGACTCAACGTCCTACTGACGTGGCCCATTCAAAGCCCTAATCAAAGCCCTAATCAATATTTAATCAAGTAAAAGTGAAACCTCTGAATCCAATATAATCTAATATGCCTGGAGGAACAGACCAGTTTACAAACATAATCCAATATCTGTTTTTGGAATTCATAAACAATATCAAACTGCTACAAGAGTATATAAAGAACTCTATGTAGGGCTCTTTACTTTATAAGCTTATTTGTAGAAGGCCAAAGGGATGGGACTGAGGCCCATATAAGTGGTCATTATTTCTATAATTCATAATAACTGAAAAACCCTGAATTATCTGAATGTCTGTTTTCAGCAATTTAACTTCTTTTGGGCTTTTATTCTTTACATCTGTGGGACTTGTCTACTACTTCAACTGCTACCTTTTCACTTGTTTGTATAAACTACTCTTTTCTTCCTTTTCCTTCCCCCCTTTCTTTTCTCGTTTCCACAAACACTGAGTGCCTATGACAAAGTGCACTGTGATAACTGTAAAGATACAATGATGAATTAATGACCACACATTTTTTTTTTTCCTTTTGAGGTACTGGGGATTGAACCTGGGACCTCATACATGGGAAGCAGTTCTTAACCATTGAGCTACACCCGCTCCCCAACATATATAGCATTTTTAAAAAGTCACTTTGGCTGCAGTTTGGAGAATATACTGGAGGTAGCTAGAGGTAAAGGGATCAGTTAATTGGAGGCAGGTAGAGTAATCCAGGTAAGAGATATAGGAGATGTAGACCAGGGAAATGGCCATAGATATAAAGTGACTAAAACTTTTAAGTGGAATGGAGGCTTAGATTAGGTGGATGTGGTAGCCCTGTGTGTTGGTTTTCTGTCTGGGTGAAAAACTTTTGGATTTTACACTGTTGTAGAACAAATACAACATTTAAAAAATCATGTTTCTACTGAAAGTAGTAGCTAACACTATAAAGTGTGCCAGGCACTATTTACATTTTAAAACAATCTTCTGAGGGACCCACTAGTATTATCCCAATTGTGCAGTTAAGAAAACAGACATAGCTAGTAAGTGACCATGCCAGCTAGTCAGCGGTGCCAGAGTCAGTTCTCTTTACCACTATATTATACTGGTTTTTCTCTGCCCCTCAATCCCAGAAGTTTGGGAGAGGAGGCGTGAGCCCTCTTCTCCAACTCTCTCTCTTCTTCTTTCTTCCTTCTGAAGAGAAGCAGTTAATTTTAGAAATATTTAGAGGTAGAAGCAGGATTTGTGGATTTAGGGAGAGAGAGGAGTCTAGAATGGCTCTTTGATTTATGGTTTAGCCACTTGGGTGAATGGTGGGGACCATCCACTGAAATTAGGGAATCCAGAAGAAGGAGGAAGAACAAGTTCCAGGCCAGGGTTGAAGGTAGAGGAGCAAGCAGAGATAATTACTACAGTTTTGAATATGTTGAATTTGAGTTGCTTGTGGGTATTCATTGGAAATATGTTCAGTTAACGATTGTATGTTTGGAATCTGAAAGCTTAGAAGAGAAATTCCAACTGGATATATAGATTTGGGAGTCCTTATTTCATATCCTAGGTAGAGAAACAAGTATTTTTATTATTATATGAAATAACATAATTATTTAATTTAAAATAATTTACATGCTATTTAAAGATACAGAAGTAGACTGTTCATTTGTAAAACCAGAAACACCCACAGCTACAGGTTGTGATAAGTCAACAAATGTGTAAGTGCTTTTTTCTTAGCAGGGCTCCACATCAGGCACTGTAATCATATATATGTAAGGGCTTGTAGATTTCAAAAATGAGAAAAGAGAAGGTTATGAAATATTTGAATGACTTGGACTGAAAGATGTCTGCATATGAGCAGACATTTACTCAACAGAGTGAAACTTTCATTCCTAAAGTAAAATGGCTCATTACTTCATGGAAGAACTTCCCTGGAGAGGTACTGATGCATTTGACCTTTATTAGGATTATGGTACAATTCTTGTGCAAGAAAGTTGCCATATAGAAATGGCTATAATGGCTTTTGTTGCTAATGTGCATATCCAGAAAATGGGCAAAAGGGAATTTTTAAGATTCTACATGTAAAATGAAGAAAACTAAAGTTGCAGAGCTGTAAGATGGAATGTAGTACAAGTGGTATATTTATTTATTTCCTCTTAGCTTCTGCACTGGTAGCTTATAAAGTAAACATGAAGATACATGTTAGTACACAGTACTTTGCGGTTTTCTCTCTATCACGTGGGCAATTACTATGCTAAGGAATGTTTCCAGATATTTTTAAATGAACATACATAGTATAGAAAAGTAATATATTTATATGCCCAGATAAATAAGCACAAGGAGGGTGACATGGCAAAATCAAGAAACTTATCTAAGATTGTTCTGCTTATAGCATGTTTCATAAGTAGTAAATAATAAGTGAAGTTTGTGAAAAGTCATCTAGGCTTTTGAAATTTGGGTCAAGACTGAGTTTGATTTGCTCTCTTAGTCTAACTTATTAATTATGCAATTCTCAGGAGAAACAGAAAATAGAAAGAAACTTGGGAGACGTTTTCACCTTAAAATTAAATTAGTATCTTTAATTTCTCATTTAAAAAATGTATTTTCCTTCAAAAGAATATATTCATAACATTTTTTATTACAAAATACATACAGAAAACTTGATATTCTTGTAGCCTGTATTTACGTGGTACATTTGACTTGCTTCCTTTCAACAGTATAAGTTTATTTCCCGAGTCCTAGTTTGAAAATGATAAAGGTTAAAGTACATTTACAGTTAGGTTATAGATTAAGATTACATATATCTCATATGAAAAATCAATATTTTCTAGCTTTCTATCTATAAGTCTAAAAGTCTGCATTCTTTTTTTTTTTTTGGAAGAGGGCTAGTTCTTAAGTTAAACCATATTGATTGGTGCATGAAATTTGTTGAAAATGATTTCATAGCAACATTCTTATACTTACTAGTTAAGTACTTGGCATTCACCTTATTATTATTTTTTAATAATGATGAACTTTTTATTTTCAGATAGAGTTGTAAGTAATAATACAGAGAGCTTCTATGGACCCTTCACCCAGGTTTCCCCTAATGGAAACATCTTAAAAAACTACAGTACAATAACACAATCAGGAACTTAACACAGATATAATCCATGGACCTTATTAAGATTTCATCAATTTTACATGCACTTGTATGTGTGTATGTTTGTGTGTGTGACAAAGATCCCTCATGCCACAGCCACCTCCCCCCTCTTCACCTCCCTAACCCCTGGCAAAACCATTAATCTGTTCTTTTTTAAAAATTTTTTAAAAATTTTAAACAATTTGTTGAAGTATATCATTCATACATGAACATACATAAACTATAAGTGTTCAGTTAACATCGTGATCTTACAAAACAAACATGCATAACATCATACAGGGCTCCCACACCTCATCCCCGCCCCCCAACATTCTGCATTGTGAAACATTTGTTAACTAATCATGAAAGAGCATCGTCACAGTATTACTACTGACTATAGTCCAAATCTTCCTCCCCTATACATTTTTTTAAGGATTTTTAAATTTATTTATTTATTTACTTTTATTTAAAGTCATCCAGTAGTCCTTTGTGAATTGGTAAAACTCTGGACTATCTATTCCTTGCTTTAGTTTCTAACACTGCTGTTAAGAGTTTGGTCTAGTAGTACCTTTCCTGGGTTTGAAACCTATCATATATGTGGCCTTGTGAAAACTGCTTAACCTCTCTTTGTCTTGGTTTCATAATCTTTAATGTGGGGATAAAAATGGAACATATTTTATAGAGTTGTTTTAAGAATTAAGTGAGACATCCCCAATGTGCTTAGACCAGTTTCTGGCACATAAAATAAATTTAATAAATGTTGGCTTTTATTGTTCAGATTGAGAGTTAATATTTTAGTTTCCTAGGCTCCTACAGCAAATACCATGAAATAGGTTGGCTTAAACAAAGGGAATTTATTCACTTACAGTTTTGAGGCTGGGAAAATGTCCAAATCAAGACATCATTCCTGAAGACCGACTGCCGATGAACCTTGGCTCTTCTGCTACTTGGCAAGGCCCATGGCAGCGTTGTCTGGTCTCTCCCTTCTCTTCTGGGTTTCATTGGTTTCAGCTTTTTGCTTCTATGGCTTTCTTTTTCTCTTTCTGTATTCATTCTGTTTATAAAGGACTCCAGTAATAGGATTAAGACCCATCCTGAATGAGTGGGTCACACTTTAACCTGTAGCCTCATCAAAAGGTTCTACTTACAATGTGTTTACACCCATAGGATTAAAATTTAAAAACATGTTTTTCTGGGGTACATACACCTTCTAGCCAACACATCTAGTATGTTCACACATCAAGCAGTTGAAATAACACAGTTTTATCATTTTACAAATATTGGTATGTATTGTGAAAAATTTGATTTTTACCAACAATAAAAAAAAAAAAAAAAAAAAAAAAAAAAGAAATAACATAATTTGTGACCTATATATAGCCAGATAGACACTAATGAATTATAATAGTTTTATCTGGAATCTGAAAATGGATTTCAGGTTTATTTATTTCCTCTTATTACATTAGGTGGTTTCATGAATGTGTTAGTCAGCCAAAGGGGTGCTAATGTGAAATACCAAAAATGGGTTGGTCTTTATAAAGGGTATTTATTTGGGGTAGAAGTCCACAGATACCAGACCATAAAGCGTTAAGTTTCTTCTCTCACCACAGTCCATTGCCACGTATTAGAGCAAGACAGCTGCCGGCGTTTGCCAGGGTTCAGGCTTCTGGGGTTCCTCTCTTCCTGGGGCTGCGTTTCTCTCCCGGCTTAGCTCCTGTTTCCTCCACAAGGTCAGCTGTAGACGATCAGGCAAACGGCTTGCTTCTCTTACTCTGTACTTTGCCTTGCCTTTTATATTCGATTCTCCACCCACCAAGGGGTTGGGTTCAATGCCCTACGGACGTGGCCGGGTCAACGCCCTAATCATAACTTAGTCATGCCCAGATTAACAGATCAGTTTACAAGCATGATCCAATTATATTTTTGGAATTCATAATTACATCAAACTGCCCAACTGCAACAATGAACATCAAATAGTTTAGAAAGTGCAAAAAGGAAATAAGATCTTAAAGGCCTAGCAACATGCTCTCTTGATTGCTAGTTGTAATTTTTGCTTTGAGTGAGAGAGTTCACCTCTGAAAATGGACTGTTCTTTTGTTGTCCATGCAACGTATGATCATATAATATGAATTTCCTAAACATTGGTTAAATGCTGATAGCAAGAGGCAGTCTTGAGAAGGATTAGGAAGCTGTTACTTTTTTTTTTTTAATTAGGGAAGTTGTAGGTTTACAGAAAAATCATGCATAGTGCTCTTAGTTTCTAACTCCTCTTCAATTCTCCTTTTAAAACTCCCTCTTCATTCCCCCCTTCTTGGGTGCTCACCTTCTGTTTGCTCGCCTTTGGCACAGCATCCTACAAACATTTCTATTCCATCTGCAATTGTCTATTTTTGTTACTGATTGTCTAACCATTTTTTTTTTTTTTTAGAAAAGTTGTGGGTTTTTCAGAAAAGTAATACAGGGTTCATATATACCACTCTTATCATTAATACCTTGCATTGGTGTGGAACATTTGTTACAATTGATGAAAGCACATTTTTATAATTATCCTATTAACTATAGTGCATGATTTAACTTAAGGCACATTATTTGAGTTGTGCAATTCCATGGATTTTTATTTTTGTTTTTTCTAGTAATATATATGCAACCTGAAAATTTCCCTTTTAACCACATTCAAATATACAATTCAGTGCTGTTAATTATGTTAACAATGTTGTGCCACCATCACCACCATCCATTACCAAGACATTTCCTTAATTACAAATAGAAACTCTGTACATTTAAAGCCTTAACTTCGTATTCCCTAACCCCTACCCCATCCTCTACTAACCTATATTCTAGATTCTGACTCTGTGACTTTACTTATTCTAATTATTTCTTGTCTGTGAGATCACACAATATTTGTCCTTTTGTGTTTGGTTTATTTCACTCAACATGATGTCTTCAAGGTTCATTCATATTGTTGCAAGAATCAGAGCTTCATTCCTTTTAAATGCTGAATGATATTCCTTTGTATGTATATACTACATTTTGTTTATCCCTTCATCGGTTGATGGACACTTGGGTTGCTTTCATCTTTTGGCAATTGTGAATAATGCTGCTTTGAACATTGTTGTGTAAACCTAGAAGTGAGAGTGCTGGGTCATAGGGTACTTCTATACTTAACTTTCTGAGGAACTGCCAAACTGCCTACTTCAGTGGCTGCACCATTTTACATCCCCACCAGCAATGAATGAGTGTTCTTATTTCTCCTATCCTCTCCAACACCTATAATTTCCTGTTCTCTTAGTAGGAGCCATTCTAGTGGGTATGAAATGGTATCTCATTGTGGTTTTTATTTGCATTTTCCTAAATGCTAATGATGTTGAGCATCTTTTCATGTCATTTTTGGTCATTTGTATATCTTATTTGGAGAAATATTTATTGAAGGCTTTGGCCCATTTTTTAATTGCTTTGTTTGTCTTTTTGTTGTTGAGTTGAAGGACTTCTTCATATATTAAGGATATTAAACCCTTGTCAGATATGTGGTTTCCAAATATTTTCTCCCATTCTGTAGGTTTTCTTTTTACTTTCATGATGAAGTTCTTTGATGGAAAAACATTTTTTAATATTGATGAGGTCCCATTTATCTGTTTTTTCTTTTGTTGCTATGTTTTGGGGGGAAAATCTAAGAAAACATTGCCTGTCACCAGATCCTAAAGATGCTTCCAGTGTTTTCTTCTAGGAGTTTGATAGTTTCTGGCTCTTATATTTAGGTCTTTGATCCATTTTGAGTTGATTTTTGTATAAGGTGTGAGGTAGGGATTAGCCTTTTTTTTTTTTTTTTGCAAATGGAGGTGTAGGTTTTCCGGCACCATTTGTTTAAGAGACTATTCTTTCCCAATTGAGTGGTCCTTGCTCTTTGTCAAAAACCAGTTCACTGTAGATGTGAGGGTTAATTTCTGAGCTCTTAATTTGATTCCATGGGTCTATTTGTCAGTAATCAAAACAGTACCATACTGTCATATTACTGTGACTTTGTAATATGTTTTAAGATCAGAAAGTATGAGTCTTCCACCTGCATTTTTCTTTTCAAGATGGCTTTGGCTATTTGGGGCCCCTTACCCTTCCATATAAATTTGATGATGATTAGATTTTCCATTTCTGCAAAGAAGGTTGTTGGAATTTTGATTGGGATTGGGTTGAATCTGTAAATTGCTTTGGGTAGAATTGACACCTTAATATTTAGTCTTCTAATCCATGGACATGGAATGTCCTTGCATTTATTTAGGTCTATCTTAATTTCTTTTAGCAATGTTTTGTAGTTTTCTGTGTACAAGTACTTTACATCCTTGATTAGATTTATTCCTAGATATTGGATTCTCTTAATTGCTATCGTAAATGGAATTTTTCATGATTTCTGTTTCCAATTGTTCATTGCTAGTGTATAGGAACACTATACTATATTGATTTTTAGGTGTCCACTTAGTATCCTGCCAATTTGATGATTTCATGTTTTAGCTGTAGGAGTTTTGCTGTGGAGTTTTCAGGATTTTTTATTTATAGGATCTTGTTGTTTGCAAACAGGGAAGTTTTACTTCTTCCTTTCCAATTTGAACGCCTTGTATTTCTCTTCTCTTGCCCAATTGCTCTAACTAGAACTTCCAGTAAAATTTTGAATAACAGTGGTGACAGTGGGCATCTCTGTCTTGTTCCTAATCTTAGAGGGAGAGCTGCCAGTCTTTCACCATGGAGTATGATGTTAGCTGTGGGTTTTTCATATATACCCTTTATCATGTTGAGGAAGTTTCTTTGTATTCCTAGTTTTCTAAGTGTTTTTATGAAGAAGGGGGGCTGGATTTTGTCAGATGCCTTTTCAGTATCAATTAAGATGATCATGTGTTTTTTTCCCCTTCTTTCTGTTAATGTGTATTACATTAGTTGATTTTCTTATGTTGAACCACCCTTGCATACCAGGGATCCATCTCACTGGATCGTGGTGTATAATTCTTTTAATGTGTTGTTGGATTTAGTTTGCTAGTATTTTGTTGAGGATGTTTGCATCTATAATCATAAGAGATATTGGTTTGTAATTTTTTTCTTGTGGTATCTTTATCTGGCTTTGGTATGAGGGTGATGTTGGTGTCATAGAATGAATTAGTAAGTATTCCTTCCTCTGTAACTTTTGGGAAGAGTTTGAGCAGGACTGGTGACAATTCTTCTTAGAATGTTTGGTAAAATTCCCCTGTGACCATCTGGTCCTCAGCTTTTCTTTGTTGGGAGATTTTTGATAACTGATTCAATTTTTTTTTTAGTGCTATTGATCTTTTGAGATCTTTTATTTGTTCTTGAGTCAGTGGAGGTAGTTTGTGTGTTTGTAGGAATTTGCCCATTTCATCTAGGTTATCTAATTTGTTGATCCAGGTTTTCAGAGTATCCTCTTATAGTTCTTTTTATTTTTGGGGGGTCAGTAACACAGCCCTCCTTTTCATGTCTGGTTTTAGGCATTTGTGTTCTCTCTCTTTTTTTCTTTGTCAGTCCAGCTAAAGGTTTGTAAATTTTATTGATCTTTTTAAAGAACCAATTTTTGGTTTTGTTGATTCTATTGTTTTTTTTTTTTTAGTTCTCTATTTCATTGATCGCCTCTCTAATCTTTATTTCCTTCCTTCTGCTTACTTTGGGTTTAATTTGCTCTTCTTTTTCTAGATCTTCTAGTTTTGAGGTTAGGTCTCTGATTTGAAATCTATAAATTTCCCTCTCAGCACCATCTTTGCTTTTTGGTTTGCTGTATTTTAATTTTAATTTGCTGCAAATATTTCCTAGTTTCTCTTGTGATTTTATCTATAAACCATTCGTTGTTTAAGAGTACATTGTTTGAATTTATTGAGGCTTGTTTTGTGACCTAAGAGATGGTCTATCCTGGGGAATGATCCATGTGACTCAAGAAGCATGTGTATTCTGTTGATGTTGGGTGAAATGTTCAATATATGTTTGCTAGGTCTAGTTGTTTTAGAGTATCATTCAAGTCTTGTATTTCCTTGTTGATCTTCTGAGTAGATGTTCTACCCATTATTGAAAGTGGTATATGGAAGTCTCCTACTATTAATGTAGAATCATCTATTTCTCCCTTCAGTTCTGCCAATATTTACTTCGTATATTTTGAGACTTTGCCATTAGGTATATTATGTATTTATAATTGGCACCTCTTGTTGAATTGACCTCTTTATCAGTATATAATACTGTCTTTATCCCTTGTTTAGACTTTAAGTCTATTTTTTCTGATAGTAGTATAGCTACCCAGCTCTCTTTTGATTACTATTTGCATGGTATATTTTTTTCCATCCTTACATTTTCAACATACTTATGGTTTTGAATTTAGTGTGAGTCTCTTGCAGACAGTATATAGTTGGACCATGTCTTTTTTTTTTTTAGGTACTGAGGCCAGGATTGAACCCGGGACCTTATATGGGAAGCTGGTCCTCAACTACTGAGCCACATCGGTTCCCCCGATGTCTTTTTTTAAATATATTTTTTATTGAAATATATCATTCATACATGAACATGCATAAACAATAAGTGTATAGTAAAGGTTGTGAATTTACGGAATAAACATGCCTAACATCATACAGGGGTCCCCTACATCACCCCTCCACCAACACCTTGCATTGTTGTGAAACATTTGTTACAAACTATGCAAGAACATTGTCTAAATATTACTGCTAACTATAGTCTCTGTCTTACATTTAGTGTGTTTCCCCCCCACAACCTACCCTAGTTTTTGAAAAAATATTTTTATTTTTTCAAAAATATTGTTGTGAACTTAGAAAATAATCATGCACATGTGTAGAACTCCCATACAACACCCCTCTATCAACACACCACACCATGGTGGAATATTTGTTACAGATTATGAGATAATATCATCAGCAACCATGGTCCATTTTGCATACTTTTTCCATATCCCCCATTATCAACATAGTACATCTTTGGCATTGAAGCAAGAATATTATAGTATTGCTATTAACCATAGTCCACAGGTCACACCAATTGTATTTTTCCCATGCTTCTCCACTTTCCCACCACCCTGCCATAGTGATGTACATCTGCTGTAGCTCACAGAAGGACATACTTGTATCTGCACCATCAACCACAATTCTTATCCACTTCTGGGTTCACTGTGTTACTCAATCCCTAGATTATTCTCTAGCTTTCTTTCAATTGATATTTACTTCCCCAGACTATCCTTTTCAGCCACAATCCCGTTTAGAAACCAGCTAGTACTCATTATGAAGTGTTACCATCAACTCTATCCATTTTCTCAGTTTTACAGTCAAGTTAATTAAAACTTCTACATACATTAGGCATCAGTAGTTCTTCTCAACCCTCCTCTTATCGCCTAATAACCTATACTCTAGGTTTTAACTCCATGAGTTCATTTTTTAAATTTATTTTATATTAGTGAGATCATGCAATAATTGTCCTTTTGTGTCTGGCTTACTTCGCTTAGCAGCATAATGTCTTCAAGGTTCATCCATGTTATCATATGTGTCCCAATTTCATTTTTCCTTACTGCAGCATAGTATTCCATCGTATGTATATACCACATTTTATTTATCCATTCATTGGTTGATGGACACTTGGGTTGTTTCCATCTTTTGGCAATTGTGAGTAATGCCACTGTGAACATTGGTGTTCAGATGTCTGTTCGTGTCATAGTTTTTAGTTCTTCTGGATATATTCCTAGTAGTGGAATTGCTGGATCATATGTCAGTTCTGTATTTAGCTTCCTGAGGAACCACCAAACTGTCTTCCACAGAGGCTGCACCATTTTACAATCCCATCAACAATGAAGGAGTGTTCCTATTTCTCCACATCCTCTCCAGCATGTATTGTTGTCTGTTTTTTTTTTAATAATGGCCATTCTGTATGGAGTTAGATGATATCTCATTGTCGTTTTGATTTGCATTTCCCTAATAGCTAGTGATATGGAACATTTTTTCTTGTGCTTTTTGGCCATTTGTATTTCTTCTTTGGATAAGTGTCTGTTTAAATCTTTTGCCCATTTTAAAATTAGATTGTTTGCTCTTTTATTGTTGAGTTGTATGATCTCTTTATATAGAATGGAAATCAAACCCTTAGGGGATATGTGGTTTCCAAGTATTTTCTCCCATTGAGTGGGCAGCCTTTTCACCTTCTTGATGAAGTCCTTTGAATCACAGAAATGTTTAGGACGTCCCATTTATCCATGCTTTCTTTTGTTGCTCGTGCTTTTGTTGTAAGGTTTAAGAATCCACCACCTATCACCAGATCTTGAAGATGTTTTCCTACATTTTCTTCTAGGAGCTTTATGGTTCTTTTGTTTTTATATTTAGGTCTTTGATCCATTTTGAGTTAATTTTTGTATAAGGTATGAGATATGGATCTTCTTTCTTTCTTTTGGCTATGGATATCCAGTTCTCCCATCACCATTTGTTGAATAGATGGTTCTGTCCCAGCTGCGTTGGTTTGACAGGTTTGTCAAAAAATCACTTGGCCATAGATTTGAGGGTCTGTTTCTGAACCATCAATTCAGTTCCATTGGTATGTGTGTCTATCTTTATGCCAATACCATGCTGTTTTTACCACTTTACAGTGGTAATATGATTTAAAGTCTGGAAGTGAGAGTCCTCCAACTTCACTTTTTCCCTTTTAAGATGTTTCTGGCTATTCGGGGCCTCTTACCCTTACAGATAAATTTGTAAATTATGTTTTCCGTTTGTTTAAAAAATGCTGGTGGAATTTTTATTGGGATTGCATTGACTCTGTATATCAATTCAGGTAGAATTGACATCTTAATGATACGTAGTCTTCCAATCCATGAGCATGGAATGTTCTTCCATTTATTTAGGTCTTTTCTTAAAAATTTCTTTTAGCAATGCATTGTAGTTTTCTGAATACAAGTCCTTTACATCCTTGGTTAAGTTTATTCCTAAATATTTGATTCTTTTAGTTGCTATTATAAATGGAACTTTTTTTCCTGACTTCCTTCTCAGATTGTGCATTACAATTGTATAGAAACACCACTGATTTTTGCATATTGATCTTGTATGCTGACACTCTACTGAAATCGTTTATTAGCTTTAGCCGCTTTGTTGTAGATTTTTCAGGACTTTCTAGATATAGGATCATATCATCTGCAAATAGTGAAAGTTTTATTTCTTCCTTTCCGATTTTGATGCCTTTTATTTTTTTTTTCTTGCCTGATTGCTCTGGCTAGAACCTTTAGCACTGTATTGAACAACAGCGGTGACAGTGGGCATCCTTGTCTTGTCCCTGATCTCAACGGGAAAGCTTTCAGTCTTTCGCCATTGTGTACAATGTTAGCTGTGGGTTTTTCATTTATGGCCTTTATCATGTTGAGAAAATTTCCCTCAATTCCTATCTTTTGTACTATTTTTATGAAGAAAGGATACTGCATTTTGTCAAATGCTTTTTCTGTGTCAATCTATAAGATCATGTGATTTTTCTTCTTTGATTTATTAATGTGGTATATTATCCTTATTGGTTTTCTTGTCTTGAACCACCCTTGCATGCCTGGTATAAAACCCACCTGATCATGATGATTAATTCTTTTAATGTGTTGTTGGATTCTATTAGCAAGTATTTTAGTGAAGATTTTTGCATCCCCTATTCATTAGAAAAATGGCTCTGTAATTTTCTTTTTTCATGAGATCTTTGTCTGGCTTTAGTATTAAGGTGATATTGGCTTCATAGAATGAGTTTGGTAGCATTCCTTCTTGTTCAGTTTTTTGGAAGAGCTTGAGTAAGATTGGTATTAAATCTTCTTTGAATGCTTAATAGAACTCACCTGTGAAATTGTATGGTCCTGGACTTTTCATTTTGAGGAGCTGTTTGATAACTGTTTCAGTCTCTTTACTTGTGATTGGTTTGTTGAGGTCTCTTGTTTCTTCTAGGCTCTGTAGGTTGTTTGTACGTTCCTAGGAATTTTTTCATTTCTTCTACATTGTCTAGTTTTTTGGCATAAAGTTGTTCATAGTATCCTCTTATGATCTGTCTTATTTCTGTGGGGTCAGTAGTAATGTTCCCGTTTTCATTTCATTTTTTTGCATCTACTTTTTTTCTTAGACTAGCTAAGGGTTTTTTGATTTTGTTAATCTTCTCCAAGAACGAACTTTTGATTTTGTTAATTCTCTTTTTTTTTGTTTGTTTGTTCTCAATTTCATTTTATTTCTGCTCTCATCTTTGTATTTCGTTCCTTCTACTTGCTTTGGGATTAGTTGGCTGTTCTTTTTCTAGTTCCTCCAGCTGTGTAGTTAGGTCATTGATTTTAGCTCTTTCTTCTTTTTTAATGTAAGCACGAAGGCTATAAATTTCCCTCTCAACACTGCCTTTGCTGCATCCCATAGGTTCTGATATGTTGTATTCTCATTGTCATTCGTCTCAGATATTTGTTGATTTCTCTTGAAATTTCTTTCTTCTTTGACCCACTGATTATTCAAGAATGTGTTATTTAATCTCCATATATGTGTGAATTTTCCCTTTTTCTGCCTCCTTTTGATTTCCAACTTTATTCCATTATGGTCAGAGAAAGTACTTTGTATAATTTCAATCTTGTTGAATTTATTGAGATCAGCTTTGTGATCCAACATATGGTCTATCCTGGAGAAGGATCCATGAGCACTTGAAAAGAATGTATATCCTGCTGTTTTGGGGTGCAGTGTTCTGTATATATCAGATTTAGTCCATTTATCATATTATTCAATCTCTCTGTTTCTTTATTGATACTCTGCCCAGATGTTCTATCCAATGCTAAGAGTGGTGTATTGAAGTCTCCAGCTATTATTGTAGAGATGTCTATTTCTCCCTTCAGTTTTGCCAGTGTTTGCCTCATGTATCTTGGGGCATCCTTGTTAGGTGCATATACATTTATGATTGTTATTTTTTCCTGGTGAATCACGCCTTTATTAATATGTAATGTCCTTCCTTGTCTCTAATAACAGTTTTTTAAAATTTATTTATTTATTTTTATTAATTTATTTACTTTTATCCATTTTTACACCACCACCCCCTTTGCTGTTTCTGTGTCCATTCGCTGGGCAACTCTCTGTGTCCATTTCCTGCCCTCTCTTCTCATCCTTCTCCTGTCTTCACTGGGATTCAATCCTCGGAACCTCCAAAGTGGGAGAGAGGCGTCCTACCACCTGTGCCACCTTAGTTCCTGGTTTTTCGGTGTGTCTCGTCTTGGCTCTCCCTTGTGTCACTCTCCTGTTATGTCATCATCTTGCTGCTTGGCTCGCGGGGCCTGACGGCTCACCCGCTCATGAGGCCTGCTGGCGCACCTGTGCACGGGGCTTGGTGGCTCACGCACCTTCTATATTTTTCTTTTTTTTTTTAAATTTTTACTGGGAGGTCCTGGGGATCAGACCCAGGTCCCTCCATATGGGAGACGGACGTCTAACCACCCAAGCCACATCTGTCCCCCTGCTTCATGTCTTAAGGTTGACCAAAGATACCCAAAGTTACAGTCTTTTCCCGTACAGGATGATCATATAATAAATCAGGCTTAGTTTATCACCAGCATTCTAAAAACCAGACCTAGGGAGAAAAACTAGGTCTGGGGACTCATGCATGGTTTCTAATATAGTGAATGTTTAGCCTACCCTGATTATCACAAAATCAGGACAGCAAGAATATTCGCAGTCTAATAACAGTTTTGCTTTTAAAGTCTGTTTCATCCGATGTAAGTATAGCTACCCCAGCTTTTTTCTTTTTTGTTACTGCATGCATGGAATATCTTTTTCCAACCTTTCACTTTCAGTCTATTGGTATCCT
>JAQZBX010049983.1:0-19764 GCA_029593785.1 Cabassous unicinctus | reverse complement strand
ATACGAGCAGGGAAAGAATATCAATCATCTTTATTTTCAATTCAAATCTCTGTTTTGGGCTCCCCATCCACATGTTTAACTGCCCATCGGGTATCTCTTCTTGTATGTCTCAAAGGTACTGCAAACTCAACTCCAGAACAGAATTAATTATGCCATATTGGCTTTCTGTCATGAGTCAGTGGCTGAATGATGGTGATACTAGCTGAGAAGGAGGAAATGTTTGGGAAGAGGGAGGTAATGAATTTAGTTCCATGTTAAATAGTATAGAGCAGTCCAGGAAGATAAGGACTGGAGACTGTACTGGGTAATTAGGAGGTTACTAAAACATACTGAAAGCAGTTTTTTGGAGTGGAGAGCAGGTAGCTTGCTGACAGGTGAAAGGGGGAAGAAATGGAGATAGTGAAAAGTTAACTTTTATTGAAGTTTGTTTGAGAATGTCAGGCGAGAGATTGAACTATACCTATAGGGAGATAGGGTGAAAGAAGGAATTTTAGGAAGGAAAAGATTAGTGAGGGACAGGCTCAAGGGAAGCACTCAGTCCAGAAGCAGAGGAGTGTAGCTAATAGAATAAGGTGCTGGGGAGAGTGAGAGGAAATGTGGAGGACTGGCTTTGCAAGAAGGATGCATGTCTCCACCCCTGAGACTGGATGTGAGTGAATGAAGATGCGAAGGTTCATCATCTACACATTCTCTGTTGACTCCACATTTTTCACAATTCTTTATCATGACATATAAAGTTCTTCACAGTTTTCTCCCTTCTCATCTCATATGCATATCGCATATCAGTTTGTTTTTGCTGTAGCCATGCCACATAATAAACAACCCCCAAATCTTGACTTATGATCACAAAGAGGTTTCTATTATTTACATTGCATGTCAGCTGCCAGGCAGTTGTGGAGCAGAAGATCTGCTCCATGTGTCTTCTCATTCTGGGCCCCAGGCTGAAGGAACTGCTTCTGTCTGGTACATGCTGTTTTCATAGTGAATGATGGAGCAAGAAAGAAGTGACATGAAGCCTCTTCAAACTTCCACTCTGAACAGGCACATTGTCACTTCTACCCACTTTCCATTGGTCAAAGCCAGTCAAATGACCAAGTCCAAAGTCAGTGAAATGGAGGTATGTGCTCTGCCTATTGGTAGGGAGTGGACCCCGGGGAACTGTAATACAATGGGCCACGTATGTTTGATAATAACTCCCTGACACAGGCCCCCATCTGTCTTTATGTCTAACCTAACCCCCATCACACAGCCTGCTCTTTGGTACAGTGCTCCCCCTTTCTCAAACACGGCGATGCCTCCCCCACCCCCTGGAATCTATATCCTAGTTTGGTCAGACCTACCTGCTTACCATGTCTCTGCTCCTACTCAGTTCAGTTCAGGTGTACCCCCTCTCTGCCTCAGGCCTGCACCTCTTCTGAGACATCCTCCCTAGTCTTTCTACCTCGACCAAATCTCCTCCAGTGCATCTTGCCTCTGCAGCTAAAGTCATCTTCCCAAACCCCAAACTGATGATTTACTGATTTTGTTTTTCTAAGACTCCCTACTGCCCTCTGAATAAAGCCCATATGCATTTAGATGGATTCCTTGCCACCCTCATGACGCCGCCCCTCAGAACTCTGCTCCAGCCTTAGAAAACTACCACAATTTCTGAAACTCTTGGTTTTACGCCTCTGGGGGTTTTGTTTGTTTGTTTGTTTGTTTTTTAATCGTTGTTGTTCCCTCTGCTTGGAATGCCCTCTCTACTTCCTCCCGAAATCCACCTGCAAACTCCTACTCACCTTTCAAAACCCAGCTTAGTCATCACCCTCTCTGAAGCCTCTCTCTTCGTCCCATGAAGTAGGCCCTCTGCTCCCCACAGCAGCCTGGACGTCCTGCAATACATGGCCCCAGTTACTTTCTGTGGCATGTCTTTGTTTCTTCCCTCCTCCACTGTGAGCTGCTGGAGGGAAGCACAGTAACTCACAGGACCAGAGTGGCTTTCGTCTGACACACTCTGGTGGATAAGTGTGGTCTTTGGAGTCCCACTGCCCGAGTTTGAATATTTGATGGCAAGTCACCATTCTGCCGGGGTTAGGAGGTCCACCGACAGAAGCTTCACCTTTGCTCCTAAGAAAGGGAGGCCAGTTGAAGGTCTTTGAGTTCTAAAAAGAGGAAGTAAAAATATAATTGTCTAAATCTCCAGCCAAATAACGATTTGTAGAGGAGATAAAACACAAAGCAATGCCCTTCCCAGTTTGGAGACCACAGACCTCCTGCTGCACACAACCCAGACCCGCTGTGGGAGTTTTTGAGATGTGTGCTCCAGGAATCATCATGATAACTCTAACTACCAAACGCAGCCTAATAAAGGAGAGGCAGCCGTGGCAGCATGGTGGAGCTCCAATGTGCTGTGCTCACATTTATATGTACTGGGGAACCCCCCACAAGCATTTAAAAGGAAGTTTGGGGATGAGCATGTGTTTCCTGTGGTTCTTGAAGCCACATGTGGTTGGCAGATTGAATGGCAGGAAAAAGCATGGAGCTATCGCTTGGGTCGGGGCCTTACGTGGAGAATGAGTGGCCCAAGACAGAGGAGGAGAACCCAGAGAGAACCAGGTCTCGGAAGCCAAAGAGGGAGAGGGTTTCTAGAAGGATGTGGTTGAGAGGGTTGAATGGGGCAGAGCAGGTGCAGAGAGAGAAAGGGGACTGAAAGAGAGCAGCTGGCTGTGGGCTAAGAGAAAGGCTGTGTGGAAACAGCAATTATTATTGTTAGCGTTCTTGACATTGATGGGCAAAAGCCCTGCAAGGTCAGCAGAGTAGGAATTATTTCCCCCACTTTACACATGGGGAAACTGAGGCTTGGGGTTTTAATGACTTGACCAAAGTCTCTCAAGAACTAAGTGGCAAAACTGGGGCTTGACACTTGGGCCCTGACTCCAAACCTAGTGTGACTTGGAGACCGCAGTGGGGTGTAGGAAGGGAAATGAAAGTGGTTGGGCAGGTGGAGGGGTGCAGGGGCAGCTGTGGCAACCTCTGCTGGGGTGCAGCTCCACGCCCAGCACAGGAGAGGGTCCCTGCCTGGTGCTGCTCAGACCGAGATCAACCAGAGACCATGCAGAGCAGCAGTTGGGAGAGGGGGGAGACGGAGTCCAGGTCTTGTGATTAGTTCCAAATAGAGTTTTTAATTCCATCTGACCTGGGGGTGGTCATCTTCAGCAGCCCTGCTCTGCATGCCCTGGACTCTGCTCGCCGTAGGGCTGGGACGCTGAAAAAAGCCCTGAGCTGAAGGTGGGGCAGTCTGGTCCCGCTTGGTGCTGGTGCTGCCAGTTGTGGTAGCTGTTGAGCCTTAGTTTCCCTGTCAGCAAAATAGCACAAGGCTTTGACTAGCAAATCTCTCTCTAAACCCTGAGCAATACCTGCCGTTAAACAAAATGCAGAAAAGCAGTCCAAATCCACAGGAAATAGATGCCCAAACCAAAAACAGACATGAGATAAGCAGTTCCACTGTTGCTCCCAGAGGGATCATAAGCTTTGGGCCTCCTCTTGCCAGTTTGGGCACCAGGAAATACAGTTCTAGAAGCTGGGCCTGTTCCAGATGCTCGTGCTTTGAACCAGCCATTCATTCAACAGTCACTGAGCCACCATAGTTTTATTCATTCATTTGTTCATTCATTCATTTATTCATCCACAATTTGTCGGGCACCTACTATGTTCTGTGTGAGCTACCTGAGATGTCACAGTGAACAAGATAGACATCGTCCCTTCCTATGTGGAGGCTACACGTTAGCTCAGGAGACAGTCATTAAACAACTAATTGCACAGTGAGAGCCATGAAGGAGAGGTGTAGGGAGTAGGTTAACAGGGGCCTGACCTCATCTGGGAAAGTGTCCAGGGAAGGTGTTTAAAGTGACCTTTAAACTGAGCCCTGAGGAGGTCGAGGGGATGAGGGTAGAGTGGTCCAGGCCGAGGGAAGAGGCCGTGAGAACCAGTCATCCTGCTTTCCCCTGGCTGTGCCAGAATCCGGATGACCCTGGTGGCTAGAAGGGCACAGAGGAGGGAGCAAGCTTTTTGGCTTGGGGGATAAGGGGCTGGCTGCCCAGAGGGGTGACGTTGGGGTTGGCAGCCCTGGATTATCTGTGTGCAGAAGACCAGCTGCCCGCCTTTCTCCCTCTTCAGGGACACTGCGAGTCCTCAAGTGGCAGGGCAGCTGTCCCCAGAGAAGCTTGCCTGGCATCTGTGGGGAAAGCCAAGACACTTTTCAAAATCAGGGGCCATGCTTCTTTTAAGGAGGAGCTGGCTCCCTGAAAGCAGGGGCTGGGGCTGGATTTGCTCAAGGTTGACTAAATCTGTGGCTGTCTTATAGAGTGGTATTTTGGATAGCCACTTTATTTTCATATTTTAGTCAGAGCTGTGCAAAGGAAGGGAGAATTGATGTTTCTATGTGCAAATTTAACTGAGTGTTTAAGAATTCATGGAAATTCCTGGCATGAAAATTCAACTTGGTAGGTGCTCAGTCTATGCTTGGGGTCTATATATTTAGCAGCCCATGAGAAGGTATAGCATTCAGAGATAACGGTTATAAGCAATAGAGGGAAATTCTGGCTCACTGAGGCAGAAAAGGTATACATTGGAAGGATTTGTCATTGCTCACAGCATCCCTGGGAAGCCTGGAAAACTAAGTTGGGAAAATGGGCTTGAATCAGGAAAGGTCGGATGATAACTCAGTCAGGGGCTTACACAGGAGCTCGTTCCAGCTCTTGATGCCACCAGGGCTGCTGTAACATTTCTCCTGCATCCAAGCCTCTGTGCTGCTCCCTTAGGGTGCAAAGCCAGTAACTGGCCAGGCTTAGGTGAAACCCCTGCATTCCAGCTGTGGATGGACAGGCCCGAGAGGAAGTGGCCCATTTTACTCTCCTAGTAGGAGAGGATTCCTGACAATTAGCTGGAGTTACAAAGCAAAAGTACAATAGTACTGGTATTGATGTCTACCCATGTAGTTACTTTTACTGGAAATCTCCATTTCTTCATGTGGCTTCCTTCTACTGACTAGTGTCCTTTCCTTTCAACATGCAGAATTCCTGTTAGCCTTTCTTATAGGGCCAGTCTGGTGGTGATGAACTCCCTGAGCTTTTGTTTATCTGGGAATGTCTTAATCTCTCCCTCATTTTTGAAAGACCATTTTGCCAGATATAGAATTCTTGGTTGGCAATTACTTTTTCCTTTCAGCATTTAAAATTTATTGTCCCACTGCTTTCTTGCCTCTTTGGTTTTCAGTGAGAAATCTGTAGTAAATCTTACTGAGGCTCTCTTGTCCGTGACTTGTTGCTTCTCTCTTGCAGCTTTCAGGATTCTCTCTGGCATTCAAAAGTTTGGTTGTAATGTGTCTCAGTGTGGATCTCCTTAGTTTATCCTGTTTGGATATGTACATTCATGTCTTTTGTTAAATTTGGAAGTTTATAACCATTGTTTCTTTGGATATTCCTTCAGCCCCTCTGTTTTTTTTCTCCTTCTGAGACTGCCGCAATGTATATATTGGTACATCTGATGGTGTCTCACAGGTCTTTTAGGCTCTCTTTACATTTCTTCATTATTTTTTCTTTGAGATTGAATAATTTCAATTGTTTTATCTTCAAGTTTACAGATTCTTCCTCCTGCCAGCTCCAATCTGCTGTTGAACCCCTCTAGGGAATTTTAAATTTCTGTTGCTGGCAGGGGTCTTTTCTTCCTTGATGGTTACTGATGTTTCTTGCTGATAAATGGGCCATTATTTCCTATTTCTTTATATGCCTTCTAATCTTTTGTTGCACACTAAACATTTTAATATTTTAATGTGTTAACTCTGGAATTAAGTCACTGCAGTATCTGTTCCTTCATCTTGGATACACTTAGTGTCATGACATAGATTTCGTTGAATGTCAGGAGCTAACAAAAAGATAGTGGGAGGGGGAAGAGAAAGAGAGTGAGAGAGAGAGAAAACAGGAAAAGAAAAAAAAGAAAACACCTTTCTCAGTCTTCACAGATTGGCTTGTATGAGTTCTCTCCTTCAGAGTTTAGCCAGCCTAACAATCAGCCAAGAGAACAGCCTGAGGTGAAAGCATAGGGTCTTCTTTGGTCTTTTCTGAACATGTGTCTTGTCCTGGGCATGCATGTGGTCTTAGGAATTCCCGTGTTTATAGGGCTCCAAATGCCAATCTTCTTCTGGGAAACAGACCTCCCTCCTGGTCCTGGGCACTATATTGTATATCTTAAAGCCAGCAGTCCTTTGTCCCAGGTAGCTGCTATTTGATTTTTTTCTCACACTGCATTAACTGCCCTGTGAGCCACTTCCATGTGCAAGGCAAATTCTGGGATTGCGAGTCAGAGACAAGTGACCTGGTTCATTCCTTCAGGCTGACACCAGTCAGATTCATATAGACACGCATGTTCCCCAGTGTGTATATAAGGGTTACTCTGTTCCCTCTGGAACCGGGACTAGGTACCCACAATGGGAGCACAGGCTGGCTGTGCACCGAGCCAGGGAGGATTTGGAGGAAGAACCAGCAAAGGCGCCACAAGGTTTTCCTACTGTTTTTAAATTGCCTCTTTCTTGATTAGGTGCTTGCACTGTTATTGCAACCCTTACACTCTTTTCTGGAGCTCCGAGAAAGATGGTTCTGCCAGTTTTTGCTTGTTGTTTAAAGATTCAGGGGGAGGGGGCGGAACCTGGAGCATCTCACTCCACCATCTTGGTGATGTCACTCCTGACACTATGCTGGGCAGCCACAAAGTCCACCAGTGCCACAGAACCCTGCACATCTAAGGGAGTCATCAGGCTTCTGGGAAACGTTCAGAGGGCAGCCTTTGTTTGTGAAAGAAGTAGCTCTGCCTCTCCTTCCCCGTGAAGCTACACCCCAACCTCAGCATCCCTGTGTATAATCTGAGTTGTTGTGTATTTTAATCTGAGTTGCTGTATATTTTGTCTATTGACTGCCATGTGGTGCTAAATGGCAGCTGCTGTTATCGCTATTATTAGTAGAAGTAATAGTAACACCACTCAGCTGTTATCAGAACAATTATATCCTCCAATGAAGGAAATCAGACATGAAAATCTAGAGGAATTTAGAAGGACCCAATGCACTTGTACAAAGAGATTCTCCGCAGGGTTCCTGTAAATTTTTACTGCCCCAGGACATTTAAAATAGAATTAAATTTACCAAAAATAAATAAACAAACAATGAATTAATTAATGATCATTTCACAGACCCTTGATAAATGTTGAAGAGAGCAGTTCTTTTGCAGAAATAGACAGAACCCCTTGCTTCCTCACCGTGGTTGCTTTAAAAAAGGAAGGTGAAAATTCACATTCACACTTGACTGGAGCAGCCACCCCACATCCCTGGGAGAGCTGGGCTGGACCACTACACTCTCCCACCTGAAGAATGCAGACTCAACAGCCACAGAAGGCCTGGGTTAGAGCGCAAGGCAGTAGGAGATGGCTCTTTGAAAAACCAAAGCCTTATATGTGGTATTTGCTAATTTCCGTAGTGTAAATATTTCCACAGCAGCCAATCTCAGGCTGCCATTTGAGGAGCTGGGAGGAGGTGCTCTATAGTATACTGTGTTCTATAGTATTTTCCACCATGTCTAGATAAAATAAATGTAAGCAACCTCAAAGGTCTAAAATGGATTTGATTATTACCTTTGTTCTTAATATAATTACTTAATTGTAAGTTTATATAATTTCATTTTTAATAGTGGCTGGCTTGCCAAATTCCTGAAAATTTAACAGTTGGGTGTCATGAGCCTAGAATAAGCCTAGTCTAGCCTGCTACTGACTGGGGCGGGGGGGCTTGGGGACCCCAGAGAGAGGCCCGTGCAAAGGGGCCCCCCTAGAACAGGGCCTCCCCTCCCTCAGTCACTACCTAAGGTATCAGTATCTCTTATTTGCTTTACTACCCTCTTCGCCACCCGAAGTTAGTTCCTTCATTTATTTGCTGACACTAGAAAGTGAGCTCCATGAGAACAGAGCCCGTGTCTACCTGGTCACCGTGGATTCCGCAGTGCTTAGAAGTGTAAGCATGGATTGATGGGCGAATGCATGTGGGGCAAGGAACTTTAGAGGGTTCAAATCCTGCCTCTGCCATCCTTTCCTTGAGCCTCTGTTTCTTCATCTGCAAAAGAAAAGGGTTTGACTACAGACCCCTGAGTTCCCTTTAGCTGTAAACAAGTCTCTACCTGATAAAGACATCCTTTCACACCACCCGGCTCACTCAAGCAGAGATTCTCAACTGAGCTTCCCCGAAGGTGGGAGCTCATGTGTCTGTTTTATTTTTTTCCTCTGGGGACAGCTTTAAACACCGAGTTCAACATGGCTTCTCTTGCGCATCCATGGCCCTCTGGGCTGTGCTGAGAGAGAGCCCTTCCCTCCCAAGATGGAAAGGCGCTTGGTCTCTTTATTGGCAGCACATACTGTGAAGCCCATTGCATTTGCTGCTTGGTGCAATGCTTGCAGGGTCAGGGAGGGAAGCCTGGCTGGGTGAGCCGTTCCAACGAGATAGGGACTCACAAATCCATCTTGAACTCGGAGCCCACTGGAGCCAAATGGGGCGGTCCGCAGAGGCAGTATAAGGGCTCCCACCTCTCGTTTGCATCATGCACCATACTTTACACCTTAGGACAGCAGCCCCACCCCCTTTTCTTTTTTCTTTTCACTTTCTAATCTTTCCTGGCCTGATGCATTCAACAATGACTTAATCTCAAAACCTGTGCCTCCTTGTGGAGGAACAAACAGCAGCCGCCTGCGGGCCACACTTTGAGAGTTGCTGCCCGGAGAGACACATCCCGCCTTCAGCTGTCGCGCCTCTGGTTCTTGCAGCAGTTTGCCGAAGCAGTTATTTGAGAATCCTCTCTTGGCAGATGAGAGAACCGAGGGCCAGAGGGGTGGGGAGACTCTCAAGAGCGTAAACTCACACCTCTCATGGCTGCGGCGGGGCTGGGGGTTCTGTGGTCTCCCACGGGAAGGCAGTGCTGCCCACGCCTCCCACAACCCCAGACTGAGTCATCATTCCCCATACCTCCCGGAGCTGAGAGGACCGAGTCCGGCCTCCTCTTTTACTATGAGGTTCAGAGGCAGGGACGCAGCCAGAACCAGCATCTTCTGCTGCATCCTCACTGCACCCTCTCCGGAGGATGTGCCGAGGAGCCTCCCTCGCCTGCTGAATCGAGGTGCAGCTGGAGGCCTTCCCTGGCACCCGGCCCTCCAGGCAACAGCCAGCCCCCAAATCCTTCTGCCATGTGCTAGCATCGGAGGAGTTTCTGCCTTTCCCCTGCCGTTTTCTTTCCCTGCTGGGCCCGGCTCAAACTGACATTCAGATGGGCTGTCTCTGATAATGAGGCTTGGGCATGGGCTGTGTGGCCTCGTGTGCCCCGGGCTCCCCTGGGTTCTACAGAAAGAAACCCTGGGAAAGGGAAGTGACCCAGAATACGGAGTAATAATGAAGCAAGAAGAGTTCCCGCTTACTGGGCATTTACCCATCCCAGACACTGTCCTAGGTGCTTCACGGAAGCCCTGCCATAGAACCATCCAGAAACTCTAGGTGGTAAGTGTCTTAGTTCCCCAGGGTTGCTGTAACAAAGCACCGCAAGCCGGGTGGGGCAGAATCTCTCAGGCCTGGGCCAGGAGCCGGCAACGGCTTTGGCCGTGGCTTGCCGGCCGTCGGTGGTGTTTTCTGCTCTGTGCCCCATGCTCCCCTTCTTATGAGGACACGAGTCCTGTTGGATGAAGGGCCCACCCTGCTCCAGGAGGACCTCATTTTAGCTTCCCTAATCCTATCGGCAACAGCCCTATTTCCAAATAAGTTCACACTCTGCGGCCCTGAAGGGTTAGGACTTCAGCATATCATTCTGGGGAGCACAGTTCAACCATGACTGTGGGCATTGTTAAGTAGGGATTGTTCGTGTTCCAATTTTACAAATGAGGAAACTGAGGTACCGAAAGATTAAGAAATTTCCCTGTGTCTCAGGCAAGGGGTCTCTGTACCCCATGCCATTCACCACCACACGGTACTGAAAGAGGCATCAGGGCAGGCGGGGAGCTGGGAGATCCCCAGTCCAGCCCCTCCTCACTCAGCAGATGGGGAAACCCAGGCCCAGAGAGGCATGGGGGCTTCCCCAAGCTCACGCGGGGCCTGTGCTGGAACCCAGGAGTCCTGACCCCATCTCAGTACTGTCTCCCCTCCACCGTCCACCCTGACCCGGGATTCTACCACCTTCAGTCAAGCACCAGCCTAACAGTCACTACTTAACCTTCCGGGGCTGCTAGTTCTGTGCTGTAGGGTCTCCTCTGAATGGGCCAGAGTGGGGGCGGTGTGGGAGGTCCAGCCAGACACCAACAACTCCCTCCTCCCACACTGCTTGGGGAGGGTCTTGGGGCATGCAGCAGTCCTGCCTTTGCGCTGGGAAGTTCAGAAACTCTTTGTTCCCCCCTCAGTCTACCTATGCTGCAGAGAAACAAGCTGCACATCCGCTTCTGGATGTCACATTTCCTGTTTGTGTGCCTGGTCAGAAATAGAGCTTTAGGTGAAGGGCAAGGGGAGGGAGGAGTCTTCCTTACTGGAATCACCATTGTTGGAGGTGGAGGGGACCTAGAAGATTGTGCCTAAGTCCTTCATTTTGTGAATGGGGAAACTGAGGCCCAGAGAAGGTAAGACTCTGTCCTCATTCACATGTCGCACTAGAACCAGAATCACAAATGCTTTTTGTTTTGTCTTGTTTTTTTTTAAAGATTTATTTTATTTATTTATTTCTCCCCCTTCTCATTGTTTGTGCTCACTTTCTGCTCTCTGTGTTTGCTTGTCTTATTTTTAGGAGGCACTGGGAACCAAGCCCGGGACCTCCCATGTGGGAGAGAGGCGTCCAATCGCTTGAGCCACCTCCGCTCCTTGCTTATTGTGTCTCATTGCATTTCCTTGTGTCTCTTCGTTGTGTCATTTTCTTGTGTCATCTTGTTGTGTCAGCTCACCACACCAGCCCATCACGTCCGCTCACTGGCTTGCTCATCTTCTTTAGGAGGCACCAGGAATCGAACCCAGGACCTCCCATGCAGTAGGCGGGGACCCAACTGCTTGAGCCACATCCACTTTCCTTGTTTTGTTTTTGAGCTGTTAGAAATCTAAGAGGTCACCCAGCCCAACTCCCCAGGCCCTGTAGATGAGAAGCTGAGGATCGGGGTGGGGGTGGGGGAGGGAGTGCAGGAGGTGGGGAAGAAGGTGCTTTCTCAAGATCTTGGAATCTCAGAGCTGGCCACTTCAGAACCCTGAGAAGAACCCACTGTTTTCCAATCACGATACAACAACAAATATGTTGAGTTGTTTACTTGTTACTATGATAGAAAGTTAAAAAAAAAAGAGAGAGGGATAAAACAAATACCTTTGAATGCCTCATCTCTGCCAGATGCTGATTAATGAGGAGTTTGTAATCTCGTGGGCGACATACTAATCCAATAACCACGCATACATCCCCGAGTAGTGTCCAGGGCTCTAAAGGAGAAGAACAGGGCACTATGAAGGAGAATGTCATGGGGGAGACTTTTCTTAGGCTGTGACATTTTAGCTGAAACCTGAAGGGGGTGAGGAAATGGGGAAAGAGGGTCCTGGGCCGACAGAAAGGCTCGTGCAAAGGTCTTGAGGCAGGAAGTGTAGGTCCATCATCGCCTGCTCATTTTGTAGGTGAGAAAACTGGAGCCCAGAGATCGGAAACCCATCTAATTTAGAGTTTCAAAGAACTTTCTTCTGCCCACCCCCCCATCCCCCTCTTTTGGAAAGAGGCAGGACGTTAACAGCTAACCAGACAAAAGAGTTAGTGGCAGAACTGGAATTACTGGGACCATCTCCTCAAGGAAGTTCTAGAAAACCTTAAAACGGACTCGTTCCTGTGTGACCTTGAACAAGCCAGTTAACCTTGTTGAGTCTGTTTGTTCATCTGTAAAATGGAGCCCAAGGGTCTGCTATGCTCATTTCACACAACTTCTCAAGAACGGGCCTTGTGAAAGGGCTGGTGAACGTGGGAGCTACAGCTGGTGTGGGGCCGGCGGGCTGCTGGGTCCCCCTGTCCTAGGTCCTCCCCCTTTCCTTGGTCCTCGGGCCTGTCCTTGAGCCCTGAGGGTCGTTGTCCCCACCCCAGGGGCCCCCTTGTCTTAGTTACCTAGGGCTGTCGTAGCAAACTACTATGAACTGGGTGGCTCGAAACCACAGAAATTTATTCTCTCAGAGTTCTGGAGGCCAGAAGTCCGAAATCAGGGCGTTGGCAGGGTTGGCTGTCCTGGCTTCCGGTGGCTGCCTGCAGTCCTTGGTGTTCTGGTCTGTAGACTCATCGCTTCCATCCCTGCCTCCGTCTTCACGTCGCCCTCTCTGAGCCTTCTCTTCTAAGGATGCCTGCCACTGGGTTTAGGGCCCACTTGGATAACCCAAGATCATCTCATCTTGGATCCTTTACGTCCACAAAGACCCCTTTTCCAAATAAGGCCACAGGCCGTGGGGGTTAGGACTTGGCTATTCAACCCATGCCACCCCACCCGTGTAGTTCTGAGGAATGAATCTTGAACAGTGAACTTTCAGGAAGATTTTGAGCACCTACTATGCGTCAGACACAGCCCTAGACATGTGACACATGCAGCACCATTTAATCTTCCCATTAGTTAGGTAGGTACTGAGGCTCTAATGGATGCTGCCTGAAATCACATAGTCAGTGGGGGCCATTCTGGAGGAATCCCAGCCTCCTCAAACCCTTCCTGGAGGCCACCTTACAGCTGTCTGCCCTTGAGCCAGCCCTGATCAGAGGGACCAGGAGCCAGGAGAGGTGAACCACGTGGCCTTAGACGGAGGGCACCCTGGCACGCAGACACGTTGGCAGCCTCTCAATTCAATATTCTTTAAATATTTGTTCCACATTTATCTGGGGTGGTGGGTGTTGGAGGAGATGGATTTGCAATGAATTCAAATGGTGGACCGCTTCTAGATTCTGCATTAGATTCTATATAGAATGCTTTCCTGAAGCAGACAGGACAGAAATTCCCAGCAGCAGTGATTAATGTCCTGAAAAAAATTTAGGTTGTTCCCACTTTCCTGTAGTTCTCTTTCTCTCTTCAGTTTGCATTTGAGTTGTTCCAAGCCAGAAGGCTTCCTGGGAGGCTCATTAGAGGATTCATTTTGGTCCCGTGTTTGTGTGACATTTATTTAAGTATCTCTGAAAACAACTAGCCTTAGAAAGGTAGGCCGCCCTGCCTGTCGTTCATTTCAGTTGAACAGCTTGGTACATACTTTAGTTGGCATCCTTGAAAGTGGCTTCTTTTATTAATGAAGTGCATCAAGTATCTGCTTAATTTACATAAAAGACAGCCAAGCATTTTTTGGAGAATGTCAGAGAGCCAATAGACTTATTTGCTTAAATAACTTTGTGTCTGGTTATAAAAGTAATATGTTCTCATTGTGGAACATTTGAGAAATTCAGAGAAGAAGAAAGGATAACATGATTTAAGCCCTTTGCTTGGAGGATACCACCATTATGGTGTGAAACTAGTTTTGATGTATAAAATTACATAATTGAGATCATAGCCCATGTGCAATTTTGTATGTGGCTTTCATTTAATTTTCCATTTTATTGGCATTCGCACACATTGTTTTTTAAGATTGCATAATATTCCTATGCCTTGCTGTATCACTCTCCCCCTCCATTTATTAATTGTTGGACCACAGCAAATTATTTTTAAACAATGATAAAATAAATAACTTTTTATGCTCTGCACATACTTGTTTGAGAAATACGCAACAAAGATAGGTTGCTGCCATCAAGATTTTTAATTTCTCCTTGAGGATTCTTGGGGATCATCCAATCGAGTGTTTTTTAAAGTTCTTTTCAGTCAAGGAACCCTTCCTTCAAATAAAATAGCAGTTGGACACACAACATATAATATGACACAGCTAAAAGGAGAGCTGATCTGAAGACGAGTTGGTTGGGGGCTTAGATTCCTGTCCTCTGGGTCTCCCCATCTCCTCTCTGCAGTCTCTAGGGACCTCTGGAGGATTCTGGGATTCTTTGGAACACAGTTTAAAGAAAAGGCTTTGAGGGAGGAAGGGATTTGCTAGAGGTCAAGTTCATTCATTCATTTATTGACTCATTCATTCATTTTTTTCAACACGTAGCACCTACTGCCCACATCTAAGAATCACTTGCGGAGCTTGTTAAAAATACAGGCTTCCAGGACTTTTCCTTCTGGAACCCAAAGCAGTAGGTGTGAGAGACCAGGCTGGATACCACGGCTCCCCACTGTGGCTCTGTGGGGCGCTTACCACTGCATCCACCTGCGTTTGCTCATGCTTGTCCTTTGGCCCCAGAATGTGCTTCCCCACCCATGGGACTCCATTTCAGGACAGTTCAAAGATGTTTCCTCTTTGAAGTCCCATGCAAGATGGCTTACTCCTGCCTCTGTAGCCCCAGAACATGGAATTCTACCTCTACTTCACATTTCTTTCTTTCTGTCTTGTGTAATAATTACTTGTTTCCAGGTTTGGCTCCCCCACTAGAATGTAAGCTCCTTAAGAGGAGAGATCTCTGCGTTCCCCACAGTGCCAGACACACTGTGAGGGCTTTGTAATTGCGAATTGGCTGGAAAAGACCTAGTATACGCCTCATCCTTGGAGGACAAGGAAACCAAGGCTTGAAGGTCTTTCAGCTCATCAGGGCACTGCCCGGATCCTGAGGTTCAGCTCTCTGCACTGGCTACCTCATCCCCGAGGCCTTCAATAGCCGGTTCCCAACCCAGGAGCTTCCTGAAATCCAGAAAATGCTGCCTGGTTTGTGATTCAATGCACCTGTTTCGATGCTGTAATTTACTTTACAAAAGTCCAGCATATACAGTTTGAGATGTTACGTGAGTGGGCCTTAGGTTGAGCCAGTGCACAGATTGCTAATAAAGAGGGTCTAGTGGAGGGTGGTCGTCAGTCTCTGCCTTCAAGGATGCTCAGTCCAGGGGTACGTTACATCCAGAGGTGGCTGCTACTAGGCTCTCCGGTTATCACAATTTTTGATCAACAGGTGATGCTTGACCAGTTAGTGTACTGGATATATATATATATATACACACATATAAAAAAAGATTATTTTAAAATTGGGGAAAGTGGTGACTTCTTAATTACGATCATAACAGAATCTACTTTACTTTCCCTTCCATGATCAGCTAGTTAAATCACACTTCACCATTGCTTTGACTCACGATCCCCTCCTTGTCTTTCTGGCCCACCCACCTGACCCGGCAGGCCCTCACTGCAGAGGAAGCCACGAGCCCCTCTCTGCCGCTGTCAGAGCTGGCTGGTGCGTGGGTCCCTGAGGCTGGCTCCCTTAAACGCCCAGTAGAGTTGCAGTGCTGCTTGGTACCCTGTGTCCTCATGCCTGCTTGGTTTCCTCTCCCAGGGCTCAGGGATCTGCTGCTAATGAGGGTCTCTCAGGCTGCTAGCCCTCCGTGTTCTTATGAGATGATCTAGCTTCATATTTCATAAGAAAGGAGGCCATAGGGAAGAGCACTCTGACTTCCTCTTCAGTCCTTTAAAAAAACAAAAATTTAGCTCCTTTTAAATTTAGCTGAATGTTGACCCATTTGGGGGACTTTAGAAAGAGAAAATTTCCCAAGGACACTGGAAAAATGTTCTTGCCTCCATTTCACCTTCCTTAAGTCACTTAGGACTCTCATTGGAGAGGAAGGTAAAGATTTTATAGGGAAGAGGGTAGACTGACTTCTAGAGAATATCCTACTCTGTTTTGGGCATTGGGCTAGGCACCTGCACACAAAGGCTCTCATTCAATCCTCAGGGAGTCCCTGTGAGTCAGTGTATTCGTCAGGATGGGGTATGTTACACTGCAGTCACAACTCCTAAATCTTTGGGGCTAATTCCACAAATTAACACGACCGTCTTGGGTCAGCTAGGGCCTGAGCTCCCCACTCTAGGAGCCAGGCCAATGAAGCAGTCACTTGCTTGAATGTACTTTATCGAGGAGAGAGAGAGAAAGAGAAAGAGAGGGGGAGAGAAAGGGAGAGAGAGCCTAGAAGGTATTGCTCTGGCAATTAGATGCTTGGCTCCACTCACATCTTATTGGTCAGAACTTGTCACGGGCCCTACCCAATGACAAGGGGGTCAGGAAGTGAAGTCCTCCCTTGAAGGTGCAGAGCTGGAGATATTTGGTAGAACAGCATGGATGAGTTACCCCATGTGAGATAGTCCCTTCTGTACCTGGCATTCTACTATCACCCCAATGAACTGAGGTGACTGGCCCGGGTCACACGGACAGAGCAGGCCTGTGGGTTTTCCACTGCAAGTGCCAGGAGATCACACCCAGGGAGGAAAAACCCAAGAGCCACCTCTCAGCCCCTAGTGCTGGGCAGAGGAACAAAAAGGACTGCATGTGCAGGTGCAAATGTTTCTGGGGAATTAGAGGTGAAAATCAAGCAAAGAAGGAAGTAACCACGAAGAGGGCGGATGACACCTGCTGAGAGCTGTGTGCTGATTAAGGATGCGGGCCGTCTGGGGAAAGTAGTGACAGTGAGGTAGAGTCGGGCTTTCCATTATGCAGAACATGTGAGAGTGTGTCAGTGGAGTTCATATTTAAGTGTTTTTACTAGGTTTCTGAGTGATTTTGTGCTTAAGCTTGAGTGAGAGCTGTTCTTTCTGAATTTAACACCTCACTTATCTTTGGTCCACATATGATGCTCACCTTTTTCCCAAGGTGTTTCTAGGCCTTTTTTATTCAGAAAGACCTTGTAGAATAAAAGCAAAATCATTCAAGGACATTGCTGGGAGGGAAGGAGCATGATGTTGATGCCGAGCAAAAGCGTGTTCTTTTCTCCTGATGCACCTTTTTATTGAATTTAATCTTCTTGACCACAACTTAATGTCTTTCTTTTTTCTTTTTAAGATTTGTTTATTTTACTTTATTTATTTTTTTTAATTTATCCCCCTACCCTCCCCCAGATGATTCTCTTGTCTGTCTGCTCATTGTTTGCTTGCCTTCTCCAGGAGGCACCTGGAACCGACCCTGGGACCTCCCACATGGGAGGGGATTGCCCAGCGGCCTGAGCTACATCCGCTCCCCACGGGCTGCGGCATCTGCCGGCTTGTGGCGTCTGTTCATTTAGGCGTCTACACATTGTGGCTGGGTGTGGCGTGCGGTGTCTGCTTGTCTTCTTTAGGAGGCACTGGGACCTTCCATGTGGTAGGCAGGTGCCCAACTGCTTGAGCCACATTCACTTCCCCTGATGCATCTTTAAAGCCAATTCCTGAGACACCAGAGCTTCAAAGAAAGAAAAAGTTTATTTGGTTACGCAAACAAAGGAGGTCAGTTGCCTTAGATAGCCCCCAAACTGCCGCTTTTGCTCAGTATCAATGTGGCCATTTCTGGCAGAGGTTTCTAGAGTTTTCTCTGGCACAGATAAGGACACTCAGGAAGAAGACAGTCCCCCGGCTCCCTTTGACCTCACTTATTTCCTGTGCTGTGGTTAAGAGGCAACCTGTCCCAGAGAGCTGTTGGGCGTGTGGGTACCAATCCCAGCTTCCTCATTTCACTGCCGAGTGACCCTGGATCAGTCATTCCCCTTCCTTGGTGCCCTCAGTTTTCTCATCTGTAAAATGGTGCAGCCTAGAAGACTGGGAACATCGTAGGGAGGAGCATGAACCAGTGTCCTGGGGTTTGGCTTCACCCAAACCAGCTTCCAGTCCCAGCCCCCAGTGACCTTGGGCAAATCTCCAAACTCCTTGGTCTCGGCCTCTTCCTCCACCCAGAGAGAGGAGGCTCCAGGAGAAGAAGGTGGATTTGAAAATGCCCCCGGAACTGCCTAGGTCCATACAAAAGTACATAAAAACATGGTGGACTCTTTGCGGACACAGAGTAGGTGGTGCCAGGGCTTGTGAGATGGAGAATTCTGGAAAAATCATTATTAGGAATTGAGTATTACTGTTCATTAAGCACTTTTTGTGGTACTAGGCCCTGTGCCAAGCACTTTATGCATGCCATCTCATTTATTATTATTATTATTTTAATTGAGTTGTCAAAGATGGATTGCTGGAGGAAGCATTGACTGCTAGAACCCTCTATGAAGGGAAATAGGCAAATCAAAATTTTAAATGCACATGTTTTGAACCCAGCAATTTTACTTAAAAGTATGCATCCTGCAATTACATTCACTCATGAATGTAATGATGTGTGTAAGGATGCTCATGACAGTATTTTTTCATAATAGGAGAAGTCTAGAAACAACTTAAATGTGCATAATAGAGACCTGGCTAGAAAACTATGGTACATCCATACGATGGAATACTCTGTGACTATTAAAACAATAAAAAAAAAAAAAAAATAGTGAGGCACCTCTTCGTGCACTTATGTGGAGAGATCACTAAGATCTCTAAGTAAGTGAACAAATTCAAGGTGTATAATGGTGTGTATGATATGACAAAGGACTTGGCTGACCTTTGTCCCTGGTTTCTGAGGCTGGTTCCTGGGAGGTAACCACCACATCCTTGGAATATCTCATGCTAGGAGTGTCTTTTGTTATTCATGGACCCGAGAGCACACCTGAATGGTTTATGCTAAGGAGATGGCTGGGTGGGGGCAGCCACAGCCCTAGTTTTAGGGTGGAGGGTGGGGCCTGGCTACACCAGAACGACCGAGCATTTGATTGGAGGGCTGGCTATTGAGTTCAACACGTGGGCATTGATCCCGTCAATCAATCATGCCTACGTAAAGAAACCCCATATAAACTTGGGACACTTGAAGTGCTGTGACCCCACGTGGAGATGACACGGAAGCTTGTGTTTGAGACACTCCCAGACTTCGCCTTCTTTTCTTTTGGCTGCTTTTTTGTATCCTTTTCAATATACTAAAACTATAATCGTAAGTATGGCGCTTTCAGAGAGTTCTGTGATTTGTTCCAGAGAATTACTGAACACGTGGGGGGTGATGGGAACCCCTGAATTTGTAGCCAGATGGCCAGAAGTGTGGGTAACCTAGGTCCCTGAACTTGCAGCTGGTGACTGTCTTGTAGGGGGACACCTTTACCCTGTGAGACCTGGCATCATTCCAGGTAATTAGTCAGGATTGAATTGAGTTGTTGGAAGTGAAGATCCAGAAGTTTTTGCAGTCCATATGGTGTGATTGGACACTATCTTTTTTGTAGAAAAATAAAGGGGATGTGTTTTCTGTATGGGCCCAGAACATCTCTGGAAGGCTGCACAATGAAACTGATAAATTGTTTCCTTTATATATATATTTTTAAGAGTTCAGTATTTTTATTTTGAATTGCTATGGTGGATGGGGGTAGGACAGCACAGTAATCTTTTCAGTGCTTGGAGCTTTGAAAGGTCTGGCTCTGGTCTTGAACAGATCCATTTGAGGACCAACTGAAAGTTAGAGACGCCCTTTCCAGAAAAATGCACTTACGCACAAATAATGTGCAGCCATCTTATTTATGCTTGTGATGATTTGAGAGACACTGTTCTCATTTTACAGACAAGAGACCCAAGTCTCAAAGGGTTCAAGCACTTGTCCCTTAGGCACGAGTGATAATAATACAAATTGCCCTTTCCTAAGCACCTGCACGCCAGAGCCTTTCAGATGTCATTGCTCATCCTTTCAACAACTTGAGTAAGGAATTATTATCCCTTTTACAGTAAAGTGAAGCTCCGAGAGAGTGTGAAGTGACTTACCCAGGGTCATACAGCAAGAAAGTGGAGGAGTTGGGGTTTGAACTCAGGCCTGTGTCATTCC
>JAQZBX010049982.1:0-19781 GCA_029593785.1 Cabassous unicinctus | reverse complement strand
ACATGAATCTACGAATGAACCAACCAATGAAAAACTGGATAGCTCACCTTCATCATAGGACTTGAGAAATACATTTAGTAGCTTCATGTTTCCCACTCATTCTTCCACTCAGCAAATATGTGTGAGAGTTGCCTATGTGCCAGACACAGCACAAAGCCCTGGGGATCCAACAATGAGCAAGACAGACAGTCTCTCTACATTTATGACTAAACTCTAAATTTTGTTTTCCATCTTCAAGAAAGCAAGATACAACAACTAGTTGGGAACAAATCACAAATTTCACTTGTCTGTGTTATAAGACTGATTGGAAAAGTAGGCTACATTAAAAGAAAAAAAGTAGTATTCTATGAAAAGACCACAATGAAAAATACTTAAGAATTAGAGATATGAAACCCACTGCCTCAAAAAAAAAAGAAATTTTTTAAAAAGTCCAAATGTGTGTAATCTTATTTAAAATAAAAATTGATGCACTAGATTAACTAAAAGGACATATACAAAAGAGACTGTTAAAGCACTGCAGGTAATAACAGATAAGGGTAAGTTAAAGATGTCTATATTAATTATTAATTAAAGTAGAAATATTCTCTCTGCTAAAAAGATGGTTGCGGGAAAGATGACATATGAAATATTTTGTCCTTAATGAGGCACAGCAGATGGCATTGGCAGCTAGTTATTCAAAGTCATTGGGAGGTGGGATACAAAAAGAGTTGAAAAGTTATATAGAAGCGTTTAAGATCCTAATAAAAGAGACTTTCCTAGGGGGGCAAGGACTAGGCAATACCAGAAAGGATAATATCTGTAATTATGTAAGAGAGTCACTAAAAAAATATGGTCAGCAGTACAACAGAGAAAAGAAAATCTGAAAAAAATGCAGCAGCTATATAAGTTTTATTGAATCTGTTTTTCCAGAGGTATATACAAGTAAGTAAATATTGCTTATACAGAAGGCATATGTATGAAAGAAGAAATATAAAAACTCTAGAAAAATAAAGGTACCATAAAAGATAAGAAACACTTTACACATGCAAACTCCTAAATGTTTTAAAGTCTCAATGTGTTTAAAATAAATCAAACTATAAGGGTCACAATCAATGCCAAGACTCACAACTTCTACATATTCTTAGAATATTCCATGTACAAAGCAGTTTTGGAACGAAAACATTTCTGAGTTAGCTAAAAAAAAAATTTTTTTTTTTTTTTTTTTTTTTTGAGGTACTGGGGGCTGGAGATTAAACCCATGACCTCGTATATGGGAAGCTGGCACTCAACCACTGAGACATCAGCTTCCCTGAATTGGTTTTATTGTTTGTTTTGCTTGTTGTTTGTTTTTTCAGGAAACACTGAGAACCAAACACAGGACCTTCCATGTGGGAGGTGGGCGCTCAACTGCTTCAGCCACATCTGCTCCCTAAATTATTTTTTAAAGGCAGAAATCTATAGTTGATATTCTTCCATCAACCATACCTAACTGTAATTTTTACATTAATAGTTTTGTTTTTTTTTTAAACAATTTATTGAAGTATATCATTCATACATGAACATAAACTATAAGTGTTCAGTAAACATTGTGAACTTAAAAAACAAGCATGCATAACATCATACAGGGCTCCCACATATCACCCCACCACAAATACTTTGCATTGTTGTAAAACATTTGTTAACAAATTATGAAAGAGCATCATCAAAGTATTACTACTAACTATAGTCCGTATCCTACTCCCCTATACTTTTTTTTTTAAGGATTGATTTATTTATTTACTTTTATCCATTTTTACCCCCCCGCCCCATTTTTGCTGTTTTTGTGTCCATTCGCTGGGCAACTCTGTGTCCATTTCCTGCCCTCTTTTCTCATCCTTCTCCTCCTATCTTCATTGGGATTCGATCCTCAGAACCTCTGATGTGGGAGAGAGGCATCCTACCGCCTGCACCACCTTAGTTCCTGGTTTTTCGATGCATCTTGTCTTGGCTCTCCCTTGTGTCACTCTCCTGTTATGTCATCATCTTGCTGCATGGCTCGTGGGGCCTGATGGCACACCCGTGCGCAGGGCCTGGCGGCACACCCGTGCACGGAGCCTGGGGACTCACACACTCGAGGGCCTGACAGCTCACCTGCTCACGGGGCCTGACAGCACACCTGCACACGGGGCCTGGTGGCCCGCGTGACTTCTATATTTTTCTTATTTTTTAATTTTTACTGGGAGGTCCTGGGGATTGAGCCCAGGTCCCTCCATATGGGAGACAGACACCCAACCATGTGAGCCACATACGTCCCCCTGCTCTATCTCTTAAGGTTGACCAAAGATACCTAGAGTTACAGTCTTTTCCCATACAGGATGGTCATATAATAAATCAGGCTTAGTTTATCACTAGCATTCTAAAATCCAGATCTACGGAGAAAAACTGGGTCTGGGGACACATGCATGGTTTCTAATATAGCGAATATTTAGCCTACCCTGATAATCACAAAATCAGGACAGCAAGAATATTTGCATTAATATTATTTTAAGAAAGAGTTCCCTCACTCTTAAGTGTCATAGATAATGTGTCCACTAATGTTCTAAAAACATGATTATTGAAGTTTTCGTGTTTGCTTTGTGTTTGGTTTGGCACTAGGTGTTTTACATGCATTACACCTCAGTATTTTTCAAATTATTAGTTGCAAATCATTAATTATCCCTAAATTCCATAGTGAGTTGCTTTAAAAAAATGAAATAGGTGTAACATGGGGCATTTTTCGGACACTATAATTGTCTTGCATGACGTTGCAATGACGGATACAGGCCATTTTACATTTTGTCAAAACTTATAAAAATGTGCAGTGCAAAGTGTAAACTATAATGTAAACTATTGACCATGGCTAGTAGCAATGTTTCAATATGTGTTCATCAACTGTAACAAATGTACCACACTAATGAAAGATGTTAATGGGGAAAAGTGGGGGAGGGAAGTGGGATATATGAGAATCCCCCTATATTTTCAATGCGTCATTTATGGACTCTAAAGCCTCTTTAAAAATAAAATAAAATATACAAAAAATTTTTAAAAATGAAATACTATAGAATAGAAAATATCAGAGCACATTACAAAATCTAAGAAGAGATACAGTTATGTAAAGTTTTCATTTCCATCATATATACATGCAAATAGGGACATGCTACCAGGATGAGATGTGAAATATATTTCTTATTGTGGATCCCAGTAAAAGGTGTGAAAGCCTCTGCATTATTTTACTTAATTTACATAAAATTCTATAAGGCTAAGTTGGGGATTGAATCATGTCCTTCACGAAAGACATGTTAAAGTCTTATGGATGTGAACCCATTTGTAAATAGGACCTTTAGAAATGTTATCAGTTACAGCGAGGCCAAACGAGATTAGGTTGAGACTTAATCCAAGATGGCTGACATCCTTATTAACAAAGGAAATTAGACACAGAAGTAGAAGCCAGAGGAGAGAGATCACAATGTGATGAAGGCCAAGATGCAGCTACAAGCCAAGGAACATCAAGGATTGCGAGCAAGCCAGTACCAGAATGCTATAGACTCCAAAAGAGAACATGGCCTGATGACACCTTGATACTGAAATTCTGGCCTCCAAAACTGTGAGACAGTAAATCCTTGCTGTTTAAGCCAACTCATGGTGTGTTTTTTGTCATAGCAGCCCTGGCAAACTAAGCAAGTAATGCTACTATTCTCTTTTTACAGATGAGAAAGTAGACAATGAAAAGTAACTTGCTCAATAACAACAAATGACACTAAGAGGAATAGTCAAGGCTTATTAAAGTACACCCATCTAATTTTGAGCCCACATTTCTCTACAGGAGAATCACTACAATAGGGGAGAAACAGAGTGGGAATGAATTACAGTTAACAAAATATTTAAAAATCTGTTTATTTACCTCCACCTTACAAAACAGATACCTTCAGTCCCTGATCTAACAACAAACCTCTCTTTCTCCTTGTCTTACTAATGTAGGCACAACCAAAGTAGTCTCTGGCCATAAGAAAAAGCTCATAAGTTTAAAAATAATATTGAATGCATAAACATAGCATATTGCAATATTCATGTATCCTGATTTGAGATAAGTACTTCTCTCAAAATTCAGTGCAATGTTCCCCACCCCCAATTACTTCCACTGGCAGCACGAGAAGATGACCTTTGCTGTGTCTGCTTACAGCAAAGACATCATGAAAGTATTATCTTTATTTAAAGGACATTAAAGTTCTGACTACTTGGATTAGAGCAACTAAAATAAAAATGATACAACAAGACAAAGCCGGCTCAGACCTAGGTGAATTTGGAATGGCAACAACAACTACAAAAATGCAGCTACCAGTAACCAAAATTTTGACAAGGTTGCAGAAAGGAAGCAGTTTGATGCTTGATTATTACTTTGTGAAATTTTTAGAACAATGCTAATGCCTTTTCCATTCCATACTCAATAGTTTCATTTTCCTTCCTCACTAATGGTTGCTGACCTGTTCAAGACATGTGGGCACTCACATTGTGACTGAAGAAAATGACTCCGAGAACAAACAATGGGAAAAAGGAAAAAATGCTAGCACACCTATTCGTTCTTATAATATAGTCTAAGCAAATAGCTGATGTGTAAACATCCATTCAAACGTTTCCTACTTCTGTTTGGAATGATGGAAAAGTTTTGGTAATGGATGGCAATGATGACAGCACAACATTGTGAATGTAATTAATACCACATTTGAATGTGTTTTTAAAGGGGGAAAATTTTAGGTTGAATATATGTTACTAGAATAAAAATTTAAGACTATATGACACAAACAGTGATCCCTAATGGAAACTATGGACTATAATTAATAGCATAATTACAATAATAATTGTTTCCTCAATGTAAAAAAGGTACCACACTAATGCAGTCTTAATAATAGGGAGATGTCTGTGTGTGTGCAGGGTGGGTATATGGGAACTCTACTTTCTGTGTGATTTTTCTGTAAGACTACAACTTCTCTTACTGTTTGACTTTTTTGCGGGGGTCAGAGGTGGGGGATGTTTTTTATTTTTCCTTCTAGGCCTGGCATGGTGCCTGATACTCACAAGGAAAGCACAAAGCCCGCAAATTATATAAATTTTAGACGATCCCACCTACAAATTAATTATCCATCTCAGGGAGTTTCTTCCGAGTCAGCGAATTGAGAACTCGAATGCTGCTTTCTGACCTGAACTGCTTGCTAGCAGTTAATTCTTTCAATGAAGATCGACCCTGCCCTTTATGCTCTAGCCATCATAATCTCCTTGCAGTACAACCAAGACACCAAAACGCTCACCTCTGTAGATGACATGAGTGACTCTGCAAGGATTGCCTCACATCACCCACACTGCCTAACTCCTGTATTCTTTTTAAGATTCCAATTAGATGCCACCTCCTCCAGGTGAGGCGCCTATTCTCTGTGTGCCCTCAGGACCATGGATGGCACTTCTCACACCCTGTGGTCATGTGCTCAGCTGTCTCTCCCCTAGATTTTAGGGAACGTCACACTAATTCTTCCTTTCTCTAAACCACCACAGCAATTCTTTCCAAAATTTTTATTATACTGGAAGACCCTCCTCATCTTAGTATTAAATAATATTTTCTAAGCAGGAAAAATCAGAGATCTAACAATATTCCTTAATAAAAGCAACATCTCCCCTTCCTCTACCCATTCTTATTCCCTAATTTCCCCCTTAACATCTAACACATTACACACACACACACACACACACACACACACACACACACCTGTACTGAAGAGCAGAAATTTATACTTGAAAGGATATATTTGGAAATATTAGTCCTTTCCTAAACATTCCTGGATAGTATACTCCTATAATATTTTTTAAAAATACATAAATATATACATATATATAAATATAGTACCATTTTACTATGGACACTTAGGCCCAAATAAAGCTAATTTTATAATTATCATTCATTCTAATATATTTTAATTTCAAAAGATAATCATCAATATGATAATGTAGATTAATAAAATTAGCACAAAAATTAGCAGCCATTTCTAAACACTACTAGGCTACAGCATAGCTTTGCATGACAAACAAAACAAAATTAAAATTAGGGAAAAATAATAGTCCTAGTACCTTTAAGACACGTTTGATAGAACCCAATACAAAGTTTCTTTGTGGATGCTTTTTGTTCTGAAGAATCCAGTCTCGATTTAACACTTTTTCCCCTTCTTCTAACACACATTTCTGACCTTGAAAATGTGGTTTCTCATACAAAATCCAGCTAAAAATATACAAAAGCAATGATCAGTTATACTTATTTTCTAAGAAATTAAGGCATAAAATCAATGACAGTGAGTCACAGACAATTTTATCCATTTTTTTTTAAAGCTGGGCTATATTCCATTAATAGCATATAATCGATTTTTGAAACAAGGATAGATGATAATTTAAGTATAAATATCATAAGTAAAGGAGGAATAAAATGAATAGAACATGGAAATTAAAAAAAATTCTTCCTGAAAACAGCACAATACATATATATCTATGCCTGTATTTAGATATATATGCACTTTATATATGTTGCATACACAAAGCACCATAGTTTAACAACTCCAAATTACACTTTTATCCTAGTTTTCCTGACTCTGGGTAATGGATAATATATCACAAGTGGCTCATTTTATTATATGAAGATAACACTACACCATACCTCTAATAACATGAATACTGACCAATGGGTAACCTAAAAATTAGACAAATAAATTTTGGCTCCAGCATGCCTGTGTGTCATAGTTAATAATAACAAATGATGTTTTCTCTTATTTTTAGACCACAAAAAGCACCCTTCATGCCTTGAGCGTGTAAGCTATAAAAATGACTACATATTACATGGCCTTCACATTCCTTAGTGTCCCACAATTTTTACTCAGTTGAAGCCTTCAACTCAACTTTATACTTGGTTAGCAAAATTAAATCACGGAAAAACATCTCCGTTGCCAAATCTATCCAAATAGTGCAGTTACAAAACAGTATTGATTGTATATATTAGGTCTTGCTACTTACTGCTAAATGCTTATTGCTAAGCACTGAAAAACAGCCTATGTTTTCTTTCATAGTAAATAAAAACAATGAAGGAAGCAGATGTGGCTCAATCGATAGGGCTCCCGTTTACCATATGGGAGGCCCCGGGTTCAATTCCCGGGGCCTCCTGGTGAAGGCAAGCCAGCCTGTGCGGCGCGGTGAGCTGACGCAGCAGGACGACCCAACAAAGGGAGACAAGCAGACACAGAAAAACAAACAGCAAATGGACACAGCGAGCACAAGCAGCAGGGGGGGGATAAATAAATAAATAAATAAAATCTTTGAAAAAAAAAAAATGAAGTTATAAAACACCAACAATGCTTCAGAAAATTCTGCCAAAAACCAGAGGAAAAGTGATGTGACTTTAATTTTTAAAAAGGTATAAACAGCAAGAAGACACAATTTAGAAAATATGCTATAAAATTTTAAGAGAATCTTACCAGCCCCTTACAACTTTTACTAGTACCCCATTTGGAAAGGACCATGATGTAGCATCAGGGATATTATGGTAGATCTCTTGTTTATATTTATTTCCATGGAGATCATAGATTACCATCTGCAACATATAATGAGTAAGCACAGTAATTTTAAGAATGCACTTTAAATTCCAAAATTTTTTAGAATATCAAAAATAAAATATCCTAAATATATAAAAGCTTGTTATTACTTTAGTTGCTAAATCCTTGAGGGAAATAACAGTTTTCTAAGTCAAAATTATTTATCTTAAACTCCCCAAGACTGAAAGTAACTCTTTACATATTTTATCTGTCTACCTGAGAAACTTATGCTTACCTTCCCAGGTCTTGGGTTACACCTCAGAGTTTGCTTGTCAACATTCTGAAATTATAAAAATAGAAGAAGTAAACCTTTGGAGGCATCAATGGAAAGACATAGAGTTCACTTTCTTAGCAGTGACAGGTCTAATTTAGCATGTATTTACTTAATGACCATTATGTACCAAGTGCTTTTCTAGGTGCTAAAAGGGATATAAAGGTAAAGGAAAATAATGCATGTCCCTGCCCTCAAGGAACATATAGCTTATCAGGGGGAAACAGATAGTCACACTCACATGACTGTTTTAAGCACAGGACTAAGGGAAATCCACAGGTAAAATACAAAGAAAATGACAAGTTATGGAAAGTCAAAGGAAATGATGCCAAAATGGACATGGGGTGATAGCACAGGGAAGTCCAGAAGAGGCTTCTCTGAGGAGCTGGTATTGACAGGATCTTGAAAAGCAGGACTTCAATAAGTGATAATATGTGGCAAGTTGGGGTGGGGGTAGTAGAGAAGAAAATTCCAGGAATAGACCATCTTGAGAAAAAGTATGGTGGCAGGAAACACAATGTGCATAACCAAATGTCAGGGAGACAAGCATGGAAAAATTAAACTTAGAGAGCCTTAGAAGACAATGAAGAGCCGCCACTTGATTTGATAAGCAATGGGGAGGCATTTAAGAAACATTTCTTCAAATCCCATTTCTTTTAAAATGACTTTGCTTTGCAAGGTATTGGATGATATTCAAGTGTTACTATTTACTATTAAGGCTGTTCAAAGTAAAGATACAGACCTTGGGAGTTCCAGGGAAAGTTCCATGATCTTAAGAATTACAAGAAAGGCAAGTTCCACATACAATATTGGACATTTAAATCTTTCTATATTAGACATTTAAATATTTCTAAGTCAAAGAAAAATGTAACTGAATTTCAAAAACCTTTTCCAGTTGTTTTACTTCGACTCAGACTCTACTACACTGCTTTTGATAAAGTATATCATAACTTTACATTGAGAGGGTATTGTCATGCAAATACTTAAAATTTTTACCCAAGACACATAAGCTAAATGCAAAGTGACAATTTTCCCATATAGAGTACCTGGAGAAATCCAGAATGTTGTTACTTAATTTAGGTTGAGAAATATCAGCAAAAGGCTTTGCAGTAAGTTGCTTCTCTGTTAAGCCTTTTTACATTTTGACTAAGCAATTTTGTTTTCTCAATGTAACAGGGCAGCTAAAACACAAGTTATAATACACTTTAACCAAAGAATAAAATATCTATTTTTTTTAAACAAACCTTACACAAACTCAAAAAACTAATTTCCTTAACAAGCTTTTAAATGATTTCATGACCCAAAGCTCTACTGTGCTGGTTAATAAGCAAAATGGCTTACCTCCGTGAATGGGCTTAATCTGGCTGAGCTGTCTTGAGTCTGGAAACACTTTGACACTGGTTCCTGAAAAATCTCACCAAATCTGGCTCCTTTTTCTGAGGAATGGCTTTTGGAAGTCTGCAAATACTGATGATATGCACTCTTTAAAGAAGAATGTAATTTGGAAGTAAGGTCAGATTTTTGTAAACAGGAAGCCTTTTCTGGCCACAGACCAATTTGCAGATTGGAGGTAGTAGGTTCATTTGACACTACGTATGAATTCTTAAAAATTTCAGTCCTTTCCTGGTCATCATCGGGGTAAAATGTGACTGAAGAATCTGACAGCTGGAAGGAAATGTGCTCCCTCATTCGAGCTCTCTGATTTCCTCTGTGCAATGATTCTTCTTCTTCCTCTTCTTCCCCTTCTTCCTCTGCCTCCTGTCTATCATCTCCATCAAAATTCATCTTTAAACGCTCTGATACTGACTGGAGAAGTGACAAAACAGAGGAGGGCTGGTTTGTACTCTCTCTTGATTTTGTGGAGCCATGGTGACCAGGTGAGACCTCACTGGATAGAATGTCCTCCTGAGAGCTGTCATCCTCATAGATGGGAGACAAAGCTAAGGGATAAATTTTGTATCTTTTGGCCTCCACTGATAAGAACATTTCTGAACTATCACTATCAAATGCCTCACCTAATTTAGAATCCTTTTCAAAATGATGGACGAGGTCAGTTCGACTCTCAGACCTTTCACATGCTAGAACAGGCATGCTGTCGGTGGACGTATTAGGAAATGAGAGACTGCGTGTTGTTCTTACTTCTGCAGAAGAATACTTGTCCTCATCTTGAAGGGGCTCCTCATATAATATAGTAAAGGAAGAATTTTCTTGTTCATCCTGAGAGACAAAGGCTAAGTTAGATTGTTCTTTTTCACTGCTATAATCTGGATCTCTCTTTTTGTTATATACTGCAGTAACAGACATTCTTTTGTCTAACCTTAGTATGGTCTCCTCAGGTTGAAACTCTGGCATTGCTAAGGCTGGGTAGCCTTCATAATCCTTACTTAATGTAGGCGATTCATATCCCCTGAAATGTGATGCAGTTCTACTGCTACATGTTATCAAGTTTTCCTTTATTTCACTGGGCTCTTCCTCTATTTCTCCAACACTCCCTTCAGCATACTCTTGGGGTGCTTTTTCTGTTTCAAATACAAGAGGCATGGCCTCCACTTTTGTAATAATCAATTCCAGACCTGTTTCAGATGTTTTTTCAATGTTTAACATAGTGGATAACACATCATGTTTCCTGGTATTCCTGTCTGAATCATCTGGGGATGCTCTCTCCACTTCCACCATAGAGGGCATGGGCATGATTGCTTCACTAGTATCTTTAGGATTGTGCTTGCAAGTTTTTTCCATTTCTAAGAAGGCAGGGGCTACCTTCCTGTGGGCTTCTTTCACTTCTAACACAAAAGGCACCATTTGAGTATTCTTAATAACACCTTCAGCTTCCTTTTGGTAAGCGTTTTCCATTTCCAACATAGCTCTGTCTGTCTTTCCAGTAATCCCCTCAGCATCTTTTTGGTAGATATTTTCCACTTCTGTGCTAACATGTGTCACCATGGTTTTGCCAATATCCCCTTCAGCATCCTTTTGGCAAATATTTTCTATTTCTAATGTAATAGGAATAGCTTCAGTCTTTGCAATATCCCCTTCAGCATCCTTTTGGCAAATATTTTCCATTTCTAATGTAACTTCAGTCTTTCCCGTAATCTCAGCATCTTTTTGGTGGATATTTTTCACTCCTGACATAACAGGTAACAACTCAGTTTTGCTAATATCCCCTTCAGTATCCCTAATCTTATAACCTTTTTCAGTTCCTAAAATGGCAGGTAATCCTTCAGTTTTTTTAATATTCTTCTCAGGATCTATTTGGTATACTTCTCCCATTTTAAAAATATCAGCTCTTGGCTCAGTTTTTGTGATATTCAATTCAGGATCTTTTTTGTGTGTTATTCCCATTTCTAACATAGGAGGGACTGCTTCAAATTTCATAATATTCAATTCAGCATCCTTTTTGTTTGTTTTCCCCATTTCTAACATTGAGGGTATAAGCTCAATTTTTCCTATATTTACTTCAGTATCCTTTTTGTGGACTTTCCCTACTTCTGACACTGTAAGGGGTGTGCTTTTATTACCATGTCCAGGCAAGCTTTTTTCTGTTATACATACAAGACTATCAGACAAGCTGCTTTTGGATGTGCCTGGTACATGGATGTCATCATTCACAAATGGAGGCCATTTGAAGTTTAATACAAGAGTTTTTGTATCCTCTGTCCCTGTTTTATGATTATCCACACACTCTACAGCCATTTTCTCTTTATAGTCCTCTTTGAGCAGCAAGTGTGTTTTTACCCCATCATCTAACCCTTTATGGGGCATGTTTTCAGCTAGTAAAACAGAGTCTGATTCCTGAAACTTTATAATCTCAGACTGCCCAGCTTCATTTCCAGAAAATGGGGATTTTTGGTAGAGAACAATTTCTCTTCCCTTAATTGACTCTGGGTCACTAACTAAGTTACTTACAGAGAAGAATCTACTTAATACTTTATTTTCATTGATTTCATGTGTGCTTTGATTGACTGCCTGCTCTGAGACCAAGAACTCCCTAACTATATCATGTGGCTTAACACCATCACTCTTCAGAATTTTTGAAGTATTAGCCTGAAGTTCAGAATCCCAGGTATCCTCAGTATCTTCAAAAGCATCAAATGATAAGTTTTCTTGGGCTGAATAAATAATCTCATTAACTAATTCCCTAGCTTGATCTTCTAACAAACAAGACACATTCATTCTATCAGAATTAAAAAGGAGACTCTTCTCACCAACTGTAGGTAAAACACAGGCCTTTTCTTCCCCTTTGATTTCTGACATGTTTTCCATGCTCTGCTCTTCCAAATGATCCATCAGTTGGATCCCTGTTAGTGTCACTTCTTCTGATGGGTTTTTCTTGGGGATATCTTCTTTCAGGGGACCTGGATTCATTATATCTTCTGTGGCTATATACCCTTGGTAGGTACCAACTATGTGTTTGGATTTCAGTTCTTCCCTGACAGAGTTTAAAATCTCGTCAATCAATGTGTCAGCCTTTTTAAGTAAACCACTTTTGGTGTCCAAGAGTTGGTCATGTGCTCTTCTCCTTGCTTCTATGTGCTCGGCAGATGCTTCAGAACACTGCTGGCTTGAGCTGTTAACTGACACTAGAGCACCAGCAACTGCTCCAGTCTCTGCTTCCATGGGATTGTCAAATTGGGCAGCAGTTGGGATATCAAGAGAAATCTTTCCAGTATGAATCCCCAAATGTTCCTGAAGTGGAGTCACTTCTGCTCCTGTTGGGATAGGTGTTTCAAATTCCAAACAAGAGCTGTTAGGGGACAGGAGGTTAGCTAAAGAGGTTCCTTCTTGTGTGAGATCTATGATAACTTTTACAGAATCAATATTATCTTTGGGATTATGTAAAACTGTAACCATGCTAACTTCTTCAGAGTTACAAGATGAAGAGGGCATGATATCAGAACCACCACTCAGAAAACGAGCGTTATCTTCTGATCTTAACACAGAAGGAACATTAATAGAGCTTGACTCTTCAGATGAAAAAGTCAATTTTTCCAAACTGAAATGAGAACCCAGTAAAGGTGGATTTAATTTTGTGCTGTCATTTTCTTGGAATTTGGGGGAAATATTAGTCAAACTGAGTTCTGCCATTTCTGGGAGACCAGATACCTGCTTGTCTCCCAGAATGTCTGAAGGTTGATGAATCATACTAGAGTTGATTTCACAATTCTGTGCCATTTGCCTAGTGACTTTTTCATCATGAACAGGAGATAAAATCCCAGATATATTTCCTTTGAGAAGATCAGGAAGATCACCTAATGCTTTTACCTCTTTTTCCTGCATAACTTGATATTTGGAGACAGAAGTAGAAACCTCAGCTTGGCAATTCTCTTTAAGGTCAAAATCCAAACATTTTTCTTTAGTCTCCTTATGATCCATACACTGAATACTTTTGTCCTGTTCAACTTCTGGACAAATTAATTCTGATAAAATAGGCTCTGCTAGCACATCTGTAATTTTGGATGGAGAAGAATATTTATCCTGATAAATGTCTCTGGGATCTGTCTGGGAAACAGACTTCTTGGGTAAGGCTACAGTTGTAATTCTTCCAGAATGTGACTCAACAGGAACACCACTCTGACCATCAATTTCAGATTTTGATAACATTTCAGTAATGTTATCAGTTTTGGTTTCCAAGGAAAAAGAATCAGCCTTCTCTATAGTGTTCTTATTTGCTTTAGTGTTTGAAGACAATGACTCTATTTTATTACAGTCTTGAGATGAAGCTGAACTGTGGTCCTCAGAGAGGCTTCCAGACTCACAGCCCAATGGGTCCACCCCTGTTGAGTGGATATCACTTGCTTCTAAATCTAGTGGACCCTGGCATTCTTCACTATCAAGAAGAGTTTTCTTGGATTCAAGAATTGCAGGTGCATGTTCAAGGTAGAGGAAAGGAGGACTCTTCCTCTCTGCTGCCTCAATACAATTAGTCACATTTTCTTCTTGACACTTATTAGAATAGGAAAAATCAGCAAAGCAGGCAACCCCAACTTCAATGAGGACGGAAGAACCCTCATTTTTAAAAGCAGGAATATCTGACTTGCTGAGTATGTCAACTTCAGAAACAAAGGTAGGAGATGAAGTATTGAAATTTGATTTTTTATTGTCAATGGTAAGAGATTTTGTAGTATCAGGTGATACTTTGGCTTGTTGAGGACTCTCAGAGTCAAGAGAAAATTCTGAAATGTGACTTCTATTAACTTCAAAATCCACTTCAGATGCTATTTTATTTTCTAAGCATGGTGAAACCGATTCATTGATGCATTTTATAGAGGCAGAAGTATTTTGATTTATTCTAATAGTTTGAGGAGTTTTGTCATGTAGCCTAAAATCAAGCTTTTTGGTTTCTGTTACAAGCAATTGGTTGGTGTCTTTAGATAACAACTCAATTCTATTATTTGGAGCTTTTACATGACTGGAAGTTGTGGATTCACCAGCTGAAGCCTTTTCTGTTTCTTGCTTGATTTCTCCAACAGTCAAATTTATCTGTGAGTCTGTGGTAGTTGACCTGTTTCCTTCACTTACAAATTCTGTGTCTGTCACAGCATTTCTCTGAAGATCAATGGTGCTGGAATGACTGGCAACCAACTTTGATGAGCTGTCTATGGGTTGGCTGTCGTAACATTTTCTCCCCGACAAATGCAGATCTTGATGTCTAACAGATTTATTTGGATTTAGAATATCTGTACTTTCCTGTTTGGTAGTGTCACTCCCATCAGCTTTACCACAAGAGAAGTCAGAACTGGCAGGGCTCTGAGGTTCAACATGTTTTCCTCTTTGCACCAACGTTCTACCACTCTTTTCTTTTATCATATTTTCTGTTGTAGTTTTCCTCTGAAAATCTGGACTGCAAGGAACTCTGCTATTACTTTCTCTAAACAATGATGAACATCCCAAATTTCTGTCAGTTTGAGAAACTGGTACAAAATTTAAATGGTGCTCTGAGTCAGATTCTCCAACAGTAGAGTTGGAGATAGTCACAGAAGAAGGGCATGACTTAGTTCTCCCACGTCCCCCAGGATCATTTTTATTTAAAACATCCTTAGAAGCAGCATTATTTTGCAGTTCCGGGTTGTTTGTCCTATGACTTTCTGTGTTGAGATTTATTTTGCTACAATCAATGTCTTCTAAGGGGTCTCTGAGCAAATGTCCTTTTCTAGATATTTCTGTACTGGCTGATGACAATGATAGAGCTATCCCAGCTTCAACTGCACTTTCAGCGTCAATGTGCGTGCTTGTACTGGAGTCAGAACTCTCATTTTCTCTGTCCAAGGGATTCACAGTTTCTAATGTGGTCTGTTTCTTTAAATATTTCTTAATTTGTCTGGGGCCTCGATATGTTGCATATGTTACTGAAGGCGTCTCCTGTTGACCATCAATTTGTCTGTAAAAAGAATCAGCATGGAAGTATCAAGAAATATAATTAATAATACGTAACAGTAACCCCAGAAACTGTGCTGAAGTTTAATTTTCAAATACTACTTCCCTTATATGTATTAATTTGGGAAGGAAATCCTAGAATGATTTAATTAAATCTATTATTTTTTAAAAATAGATTTAAGAAGCAGCACATGACTGTCAAGACAGCATGAATAATGTTTGAGTCCCTTAAAACTACTTTTTCTCTTCTCTGATTACACACAAATCTCTCACTGTGGTTACTGGGAAGAATGTGGGCTAATGAGTCCAAGGCTTGGGTGCTAGTAATCTCAAAGGAGCATTTGATGACACAAGGGAACCACAATGCCTTTGTGCCTCATACAGGGTACCACAAGCTTATTAATACATCGTTATGATTTCTCCACTGTATCACAGCATCATAGTGAGCTTCTGCTCTTTGGTGTGAATTTGAACAGCAACTCCAGCAAATAACTTGGATAAGTTTTTAAGAAAAAACCTGGAAAGAGGTCTAGAACAGAGTATGCACTCAGTAGATATGGGTTGACTCAATAAATGATGTAACTGTCTTAAAATTCCTCTCTCATTTTATGTTCTTCAAACATTTAATTAGGTATAGTGAGTATATAATGCTTAGGTAAATACAAAATTCAAAAATGATTTCTGGAAAAAAGTAGAGAATAAACCCGAGCATAAAGTTCCTGATGCTCTCAAAATCCAACTTTCTTTGAAGAATCTACCTCTAGAAGTTCTCACGCCATGGCATGCTGCCTTGCAGCCCTTTATGCACGCTGTTTCCTCTCCTATAATTTTAGCTAGCAAGAGAAACTCTAATGTGCTCTAAGACTCAGCTCACAAATTACCTCTTTCACAAACCCATCTCAGAACCCCTCTACCACTAAGATGGGCAATTAGCCTCTGATCCGTAGCTGCAAAGGCCCCTGACTACAATATTTACCTTATTAAATTATCAAACACCGTGTGCTTATTTATTTTCCCTACTATCCTGTAGCTACTTGAGGGAAGGCACTGTGTCTCAACCACCTTGTTTTTTCAAGTATCCACCACAGAATTTGGCAAATAATGTTTAATGACTTTAAGCAATGATACTAAATGCTAAGTAATTTATTTCAAACTAATGTCTTAGTTCTGATAGGTAATATAAAAGTGTTTTAAATTATGAACTCTAATTACACTTTAGTGTGCTGACTATGAAAATGTATGGTAAAAGAATTTGATGTGTGTTCTATTCAGTTTTTTTTAAGATTAAACAATCATTACCAAAACATATTAAAGCATCCAGGTGAATAATATGAAATCCAGTTAAAAGTATCCTAATATCTAAAAGAATACAAATTCTCCCAAACTTTAGAGCAATAACATTAAGAAAGCTAGATTTGTCTAACTGGTAAAACATGTTCCTCAACTCTGCCCCTTATATATTTCTTGAATTTTAGCTGAAAAACACATTTCAACCTACATAACTGCTGGTCTCTAAAATCCTAACACGACTATTGTTAAAAAAAAAATTGTAGTTACATTTATTTATTTCTAATGCCCATTAATAAAGCAGCTAAAGGAGATATTTAGAGAAGCCTTTGCCTTACAAAAGTGCTTTTGGTTGCTACATAAGTTTTAGGCTAAAGAGTGTTATAAAACAAAGTCAAAAGGAGTAAAGCACCTATGAAAATATGCAAGGAGAAAAATACATATAGGTAAATTAATGTTATTGGTGAAGTTTCACATCAAAATACGTAAGCTATTCAGAAAATGCAAGAGCCTTTCAGGACATATAAGTCTCAATAAATGATAAGAGGATTTTTTTAGTTTTTCTCACAAAAGTTTTGACATTTTAAACTTAAAACATACTTTCAATAGGTTGCAATTTTTTTCCCAAAGATTACCAAAATAATTATAAAGAAATGAATAAGCAAAGATATGTGCATGATAGTAATAAAAATGGAAACAAGACAAGGATCAGAATTTATTCTTCAAGTACAGCAAACTGAAGGCATCTTTCCACCACCTCTCTGCTAACCAGGCCTCGGGGCCTTTTATCCTATCAATGCAACAAAGAAACTTAATCAAAAAGGACTTCTCAACCACAAAGAAAAGTCCACTGAATTTCAATTCACTGTAATAATGCTTTTTGGTAGTTCTGGAGTCTTCAGGGGACAAAAATCACTGTTTTCACATTTTTTAGGGTTTGTGGATACTTTCAGCTAAAATAAATTGGTTTACATGAAATTGAAAGATACTGATTTTTTTCAACATATTCAATTAATACTATGATTAAATATTAGGTAAACTTGAACTAGCTTAAATTTCCAACTAGATAAATCTCCTGCAGCACCTGGGTAGAAATGTTATATGCCTGTAACTAAAATATACATCCTTTATACTAAAACAACTATATTGCCTGTCATGTTTAAAGCATTGAACATCAAAGCTACAAGCTTAGCTTGATGTATTATAATTAGTCCCCTTCAGGTACTGATGAGCTACACTCCCACTTTTTAAAAGGTTAGTCATGCTAATATAGTCTATTTTCTACATCATTCATTCCTAGTTTGCAAACGAGTCACCATAATTGAATAGCATTAAGAACATAAAACTGTCCTTTATTTTTTTAAGTTTTTCTCTAGTTAATAAAAGAAAATACAAAAAATATAGAAATGTCAAATAAATAACTTAAAAAAATAAGCTGAAGATGGAAAATTAAATGAAAGGTTTATTTTCCACAAACTGAATAGAGAAAAGAGAGTATTCCATTTTTTTGTGTATATACCAAAGGTTCATGACCCACCCTACAGTAAAAGAAAAGTAAAATACCTAGAAACTTCAAATATTTGAGAAAATAAGACATATTTATTGACAATATTAAAAGGTTTTCTGCATTTTAGCCGAAGACATACCAACCCATCATGTGTAGATTTATTAAACCTCCAGGTACTACATATGACTATATTCTATTCTGGAGAAATTTGATTGACCTGATACTACAAAAGTCAACCAAAGACATGTGTAATTTTTCAAAGACAATTCTATAAATAGCAGCCTGAAGAGAATAACTAGCCTTAGAGCAAAAGTATCTAATGCACTTTTAGGAAAATATGATGAAACTATTTAACATTAAGATTTACTTCCTTTCAAATTATAAAATTTAGAATAGGCTGTCTCACAATAAGGTAAACTTTTAACTTTCTATGTAAAGGAAAGCTGCAAAACTAGCAAATAAGAAAAAGCACAAGACAGCTTTGACAAAACAGTTTCTCATTATGATAACATAAGCTTGTGAAAAATATAAGAATTGTAAGACAGAACTTTTTTGTCGTTTTAACCCAGCAATAAAGTAGCCTCCTAAATAAATTATACCAGAAGCATGAGTTAATGTATGGAAAACAATCTAAAAAAAATGTTGCCTTAAAAGTTCTTTTAAAGTTTTAATGGATATTAAAAAAGGAAATGTGCATAGTCAACGATACATAAAAACATTTACCAATATTTTATTATTTTTAATTAAGAGAAGATGAAATCATTTACAATACCTTTTTAGTGAGTTTTTTTTTTAATTCACTTCAAATAATTGTAATAAGTTTTGAAAAGTATACTAATGGTCATCACAAAAAACATGTTTGATACTATAGTAATGGACAGTGTTATAAGGCACAGGTTATTTTATGTATTTGTCTAAATTCAGTCATTCACTCTTTTAAATACACTCCAATTATCAAGACCTAAAAAGAAAAAAAGGGGGGAAGCATTTTTCTTACCTGAGAAAGACAATTCAAGTCTCAGTTAATTTACTCCCCCTATTCAAGAAAACTGATACTTGTGTGCTAGTAATTTCAAAATGATAGGCTCTAAATTTTAAATATTTTATTTTAAATATCTCATGTTTTGAATATAAAAATTAAACATATGCTTGCTTTTGGTAAATTCATATCACAGAACCAAAACAACTTTAATACTTAAATTGCAGATTCTTGAAATTACTAGTAAATTTCTTCTCCGGATAAATTATTTAAATAACATCCAAAAGCTGTTTTGAGTAGTTCTTAAGCACACTGCCAAATTAACTATTAACCAAAATTATATTCATTACTTAAACAAGTTAAAATTATTTAACAAATTGACAAGTTATCAACAATAAATTGTTAACGCTAAAAACTACAATTCTAAGCCTGATAAACTGGGATTTCTGAGGCCAGACCTGGAAGAAGCTTGTATCTCAGTCAAACTGGAAGTCCAGAGATCTTTTCTTTGTTTCTTAAATCAAGAATCACCTTTCTCTACTGAGGTGGTTGTGCTGAGTTACCTTAAGCAATTATCCAAAACAGAAGGGGTTACTAATGAAAAATAAGAGACACAGTATCTGCTTTTCATTTCTAGGGTCCAGTACCAAAGAAACAAACTTGACCAAGTTAATTAAAACCAAATTCCAGGGGAGTGGATGTGGCTCAAGTGGTTGAGCACCTGCCTCCCACATGGTAGGTCCTGGG
>JAQZBX010049981.1:0-19777 GCA_029593785.1 Cabassous unicinctus | reverse complement strand
AAAAAAAAAGGAAAAAAGAAGGGGGCGGCGAGGAAAGAGGAAAGAAAAGCAAGAGACAAATAAACAGAGAAAAACCAAACAACCACACAAGCAAGCAGTCAAACAAAGCTAAGGAGGAACAGTGTTCCTTCTAGGGTCCTTGTGAAACCTCTCAACCTGCTTGTGTTCATCAATCAGTTTCCCTGCAGGGTTCTATCTGAAGGTTTTGAGGCAGATTTTAGCTATTAAACTAAATTAAAAAGAAGAATTCATTTTTTAAAGTGACTGTCTTTTTTTGGTGAAATAAGGTACCTAAAAGAAGTCCTCTTCTAGACCACCCCCTTCACCGAGGGGACCCTAAATAGGCTTGTGGAAACTAATCAAGCACTTCCCACTTCCTGGCCTCCCTAGGGGAGCTGAAGCTCTGATGCTTGTCAGTGCAGAGTAATAAAATTGGCTGACTCCGCCCCCTCTGGAGCCAGGCCTCAGTGTCACCGGGCTGCTAGGTAAATCAGGCTTCCTCAGTAGATTCGCCTCTCCCCTCAGCCTGGTGCTGCTTCAAGCTGGCTTATCTGCTCCCCAAAGATATGAGGGGGTCCAAGCTGCCAAATCCATCGAAGGTAAACCCCTCTCCACCTTCTGTCAGAACCCTCCCTCTCTCGGAGAATGCTCCCTCACACTGGGAGCCAGAGTCATGGCTCAAACCAGCCTTTTTCCCTGAGGGTGGGGCTCAGCTGTCTGTGTTAACCACCACAGGCAGGCTTAAAACTCACGAATCTCTACCGATCAGTCCACGCTGTCAATCTGCCTGCAGATAGATGTCCCAAACTTTTCTCTCCGTGTGCCCACAGCACAGACCCCCAGGCAGGACCCTGTCCACAATTGGCCGTCCTCAGAGAGCTAGTCAGCGAGTGCCCTCCTAAACCAATGCCATCTTGCCTCTCCAGATTTTTATATCTTGGTAAAATACATATATGTATGTATATACACACCAAAAAATTATTGGCAGTTAGACTTTGAGAGGCTTTTTCTTTTGATTATCTCTGTGTTCTAGATTTTCTACGGCAAACATATAACATTTGCATTGTAAAGAAATTTTTTTTTCAAAATTAATACCTATACAAAGGAAAATTCCATTAGATTGGTATTCACAAGGTTTAATGAATAGTACTTGGAACAGTGTAACAAGGTATCATATGTTTCAACAAATTAAATGATTGAGAGAATAAGCAAATGACTTAGTTATATACTGGCTTCTATAAGTAATATTGGGGAGACTTTTCTGATTTTATCCATTCATCTTCTTACACTGAAACGGCTCCTGGGGGATAGCTGCTTTTTGACTCCCAAAATTTTTCCTCTTTCCCTGGTTTTCACTATTCAGGCACTATGACATGAGGTTGTGGCCCTTTCTTTGCATGCTGTTGGTTTATTTCTGGCTAGTCATTAATTATTTTTGTTCATTTCCTTCAGGGCTTTGAGAGTCAGGTTTCATGATCCAATGTCATTCCATCATTTTATCTGAGCTCTTCTGGTGTTATTACATTTAGAAAATTCTTCTCTGAAATTTGGTAAATGTTTTCCTAATTGGCTTTAATAATTATATTTTCTTTTGAGTCTAAAATTTATTTCAAATTCATTTTTGTTTGGTGTGAGGTGAAACTATAACTTGATTTTTTCCCCTTCCAAATAGTTTAACCAGCTTTATACAACCACTTATTAAGTAATCCATTTTTTTTTCATATGGGTTTGTGATGTGTACCATGTCATATATTAAGTTATAAAGGATACAGGGTCTGTTTCAGTCCTGTTTTGTTTCATTGATCTGTCTATTGATTTTTAAACAAGCATTATACTGTTTTAATTATTAAAGGATTAACATACAATTTAATATCTAGTTTAGATACATTTCCACGGATTTTGCTCATGGGTTTTTTGTTTGTTTTAGCTATTCTCACACAAGTTTGCCAAGCACAATGCTTGGCATTTTGTCAAAAATATAAGTTAATTTGGGAATAACTGACATTTCCCATTATTTAGACTTCCCTTCCAGGAGCATATTTTAATTACCAAGGTTTTACTTAAATAACTTACAGTTTCTGCAGTTGTGAATTGGCCCTTCCTCTGTCATTACATTTTCAAACTGATTATTGCTAGTATATAGAAAATCCATGGAATTTTGAATACATATTTTATAATTAGCCAATTTACTAAGTGTTATTCATTTAATAATTTTTGTCTCATTCTTTTATATTTTCTAGAGAAATAATCATATCATCTTGTGTAAATAATTATAATTCTTATCCTCTTCTCAAATAGTATATCTTGTTTCTTTTCTTGCATCTTAGTGGTGATCTTGGATATCTTTACCATTCTTCTGGTTTTAGTGAGAATGACTTTAGTGTTTTGTTGCTAAGAGGTGTTGGCAATTGGTCTAAGACAGATTAGGAAAATATATTTTGCTTCCTAGTTCTTTAGGAAGCTTTAAAAATCAGAAAAGAAAAGTGTTGAATTTTATCAAATGATCTTTTGTCCTTTTTTGATAATTATATGCTCTTTTTTATTGGACTTAACAATGTGATATGTTATAATAATATATTTTCTAATATTAAATAATCCTTACATTTTTGAGGTAACCCCTACTTGAGCATGCTGGCTTATTATTTAATATACTTTGACTTCATTTCACTGGTTCCTTATTTTCCTCATTTAGGATTTCACAGCTATATTCATAAATGATATTTGTCTGGAATAACATTTCTTGACTTGCATTCTAGGAAGAAATACTATGAGAAATAAAATGGTTCCATGGTCAAGAACATTTGAGAAAAGTGGATTAAAACATTTTAACAAATTTCTTTACTTCAGGACTCTCAGAGCCCTTAATATGTCAATACTGAGTATTGAGAAAAGTGGATTTCTCAAACTAATCCATAATACATTTTTCCCTCTCAGAAAGTGACACTAATTTCCACAGAATCTTCTTTGAAAAATACTAGTCATTGTAAGATTTTGATATCAGGGTTACTTTAACCTCATCAAATGAGTTGGGATGGTTTTTCATAATTTTATATGCTCTGATTATATTATACAATATGGATATTATTGGTTTCTTGAAAGCTTGAAAGATCTTGCCCATAAAATTGTCGGGATCAGGGACCAATTTTGCAAATCATTCCTTGAAGGTATTTGCAATGTCTTCCGTGGTTATTAGTCTATTTTGCTTTTCTAAGTCATTTAACCAATTTAATTAATACATATTTCCAGAAAGTTGTCTGCATTATTGAGATTTCTTAGTTTTCAAATGTAATAGTGGATAGAATTCTCTTAAATTCTTAAAATATGACTTACTTACTTACTTGTTGGTAAATAAAATCGAATTAGGTGTTCCAAGCTTGAAACACAGTGCATAGCTCTTAGTAAATGCTGAAGTATTTTATTTCCTCCCTGTTTTCCAATTTCCTTTCTTTTTTAAAATTTAGATTTTTCAGAAGTTTGTCAATTTTTAAAACTTTTTTGCCCCAAAGAACCACCGCTTCTGCTTATCTGTCCATCTATTTATTTTATTATTTTAAAATTCATTAGTTTTCTGCTTAGATCTTTATTTTTTCTTTCTTCCTCATTTCCTTGCAGTTGCCTTTTCTTTCTTTTCTAGCTTCTTGAATGTATTGAATTTTTGGGAAGCGGCTGTGGCTCAATTAGTTGGGCTCCTGTTTACCATATGGGAGGCCCTGGGTTCGTTTCCTGGGGTCTCCTGGTGAAGGCAAGCCAGCCCGCGCCGTGCAGTGAGCTGGAGCAGCAAGATGACACAACAGAAGGAGACAAGCAGACACAGAAAAAATGCAAAGCAAGTGGACACAGCAAGCACAAGCAGCAAGGGGGGGATAAATAAATAAAAAATAAATCTTAAAAATGAAAATTATATATAAAACAAATTTTTGGTTACTAATGAAAATATGTTGTCTAAAAATTTGATTTAAAAATATTGTATTTTGTGGCCTTTATGCAAAATTCAAAGTATGCAAAATGGTATACAGAGAACAGTAAGTCTTCTTCCTCCCCTGCTTATCTTTGAGCTCCTCTCCAAGAAGCAACACAGTTACCAATTTTTAGGTTTTCTTCCAGAGCTACTATAAAGTAGGTTCTACTTCTGAGTACAGCTGTGCCCGGGATCCATACACTTTTACTTAGTTATTATTTTCAATATCTTTAAATAGGCTTTACTTGCAATCTAAATTTTCTATTCCATAAAATAATTAGGAGAGTGATTTTAAAACCTTTGTTTAGAAGATATTAAATGATTTTGATGTTAATTTCTATTTTTATTGCATTGTGATTAGGGAATGCACTTTACAATTTCTACTGATTGGAAGTCCTGAGATTTATTATGTGATCATTTCATGGTCCATTTTTATAACTATTTCAGAGATATTTTTAAATCTGTGGTCTATATAAAGTAAATATTTTTTTAATTCAAATTAATTTTTATTTATTGTGGTTTACTTGATCTTTTATAAAATGTGGAAAATTAGTTTCCTTCTAAAATTTAAAATTTGCCAATTTCTATTTATATAGCTGATAAATTTTGTTTGACATTTTATGCTATAATATTTGGCACATAAAGTCTAATGAGTCTCATACCTTAATTCTGGATTGTAACTTTTACTTCTTTAATCCTAAAAGTGACACCTGTACCTGGATATAAGAAATCAAATATTATAGAGAACATCAAATGAAAATATTGGATTCTTAGAGAAGGCAATGCAATTAAAGACCTATGCCCCCTAAGGGGAATGTTAATGTTCCAAAGGTTAAGGCTCTCTCTTTTTTCCTTCTTCTGTGTTTCTCTCTCTCTCTCTTTTTTTTTAATATTCCATTTATTACTCATACTCATGTGATGGTTTACTTTGCTCCATATTTGTGTCATTCCTGGGAAACTTTTTATTTTTTTCCTTTGAATTTCTAATTGTTTTTTTTTTCTTATTGAGAGAAGAAACACATGCCTTTCCACTGTATTTGCATATTCTTATTTCATATAAGTGAGTTCATACAGTATTTTTTCTTTTGTGTCTGGCTTATTTCACTGAACATGATGTCTTCAAGGTTCATCCATATTGTAGCAACATCAAAACTTGATTCCCTTTTATGGCCAAATAAGATTCTATTGTATACATATACCGTATTTTGTTGATCCATTCATCTGATGATGGGTAGTTGGTTGGCTTCCATCTTTTGGTAATTGTGACTAATGCTGCTGTGAACATTAGTGTGCAAATCTGTTGCTCTGCTTTCAATTCTTTTGAGTATATACCTTTATTACCCAGAGGTTCTTTATGAGGCTTTTTATTGCCTCCATATCCCAGTTTACCTCTTGCTCTGATAATTACTTCACATATTCTATCACCAATAAGATTGTGAGACACTTCTTTGAAGGAGGGAGCCAATTCTTACTCCTTATATTTCCCATAAAGCAGATGTTCAATGCCTGTCTACTGATAAGCTAGTCATCTTCATGAAAGAGATAGGAATGAGCATCTTGCTCCTCTTTTTACCACCAAAGCTAGACCATGGATAAGGATGAGGTTTGAGTGGTAAATTAGGAGAACTTGGAACCCAGATGCCTACCATGGAGGCCTTATCTTGGGCTTCTGGTGAGAGACATAATATGCTATCTACTCTTGTCTTCTGGGACTTGAAGGCCTCTGCAAGATGGACCACTTACCTTGCTCCATCCCTGCCTTACCTTCCATCTGCTTTCAGGGGCTCAACTTATTCTCTTCTCTCCATTATTCCATTCTCCACAACTTCCGATGAGAGAAGAGGAGCTTTTAGTATTAGGAAAATGGGCTGTTGAATTCCAAAGTCAGAAATAGACCACATAAATATTTATGAAGCATTAAAACCCTTCTTTGAAGTGTGATTTCCTAGCTAATGGATGCTTCTAGGTTTTTATTTTTTTCCCCCTACTCAGTTAAGCCCTATTCAGACCAACTTGCTTTTTGGATGAACTTAAGAGAACCCTGTGATTAGTATCCATTCACATTTCTATAGTATTTTGTATTGTAATAATAATACATCCTGAAATTTCTACACCACATCTTTTACAGAGTACTTTTACACCCATTATTCTATTCAGTTCTCCCAACAATACTATGAATAATGTTGGGAGTACTTTTATCATTCCTTTTTTATAGATGAAGAGTCTGAGGTGCAGAGCACTTGAGTGACATGTCCAATGTCATGCAGTGAGTAAAGTGGTAGAATGCTGACTAGAAGCCATGTCTTGGACTAGTATGGAAAGGGCATGCTGCCTATGACTGTTGCTAACAGTAATTAATGTTCTCTAACTTTACATATTATTATTTACAACATTCCAGCTATTGTGCTAGGCCCTTTATATATATATTCTTACTTGTTTTTTATAATCCAGCCAAGCAGGCACTATTGATATCTACCCCACCCCCTCCACACACGCATACATACACACACACATTTTACACACAAAGAAAATTTAGAGAGGTTGGGTAATTTGCTCAAGTTACACAACCAGTACTGGTTGAGTTGCAACTTGAACCCAAGTTTCCCTGACTTCAGAAACCAAGCTCCTAGCAAGAGTCCTCTAGCTCTATTGGACTGAGCCTATGAAAATGTCAATATAACAGGTTTTAAAAGACTATTCCTTATCTCATTTCCTAAACTGTAATTACAAACTCCTTTCTCCTCCCTATGCCTCCTATAGGTCTGGGACCTAAGGGTAAGATTGGGAACTGCATAGATAAAAAGGACAGAGAAAGTGAAGGCAAACAATATTTATTGGGCACCTACTATATGCTCAGTGGCATATGTGCCCTTTAGAAACCTGTATCACAAAACTCTGTTAAGTCTGGAATTATCATTCCCTCTTTATGGAGCAGAAAACAGAAGTTCAGGGAGATGAAGAAATTTGTGCAAGCCTGTGGATGGAGGAGTCAGGATTTTTACCCAGGTGTGTTAGATTTTAAAGCCCATCATTTCTTCTCTATGCTTCACTGAAGGCAGTGTTCTAAAGTCTAATAAGAAGGGGCAATATTTTTAGGGGCTTATGGAGGACTTTAATAAACACAGATGAACTTAGCTTCTGCTGGTTATAAACCATTATAATCGATATTCTGGAGCTCTATTAAGTATGACATGAAGGAACTCACAAGACTATCCAAAGAGAAGAAAAACTGGCAAGTTTTAGACTATATTGCTTAGCTTATATTATGATGCCAGCAGGCCTTTGATTGAAATGCATAGGAAACTGGGACTTAACCAGCAAAAACACATTGGTAAACATCATAATGACACACACGTTTAAGAAAATGATGTTTTTAATTTTAAATGCTATGCAGCCTTGCCTTATATAGTCAAAGTTGGGAAGTTGTGGTATACCAGGAAATGATTTATAATTTAGCCTTAGGGGAAAAATATGGAACTTGTAATTATGTCAGAGAGAGGCAAAATCTTCTAACTAGAGAAACTAAAGCTGTAAAAGTCTCAGAATGTGTGTCAATTAAACTGGTGTGTGACTGAGCATTTGCTTGAAAGACTTCATAGGGAATCAACAGCTGTTAATGACTTTCAGGTAAATCTCTTCCTTCTAAATCTTTAAAGTCAGAAGTAATGGGTGACAAGCATTTTCCAGTTCCTTCTAAGACCTTCCTGGTCAAAGGTGGTTTTGAGATTGGAAGACTTGCCCAGCTGGGTTTTTAGCTTGTGGAAAGAAAGCTGATAGTTACAAGTCTGCCTGAATTCTGTGGATGCCCATCAGATGCAGATGAACAGCCATACAGATAAACTGCCTTGCAGATGGGATTTTGTGCCTCCAGGGAAAGGATTTTCTGCACCTATGATCTAACCAGCCCTCATTTACCTTTCCAATCCTTAACCCAGGATTGATTTCTCTAATGGGGAGGCCCCTCTGAAGGTTCTCAGCGGTGACCCATGGAGTGATTATCCTGCTTCAGGGAATAAGAGGTGGTAGTAATTAGGGGGAGATTGGAGAGTTTTCCGGTTTTCTTTGCTCTTCCTCTCTGAGAGAAGTAGAATAGAGTAGTAGTTAAAAGAACCAGCTTTGTATTCAAAGATCTGGGTGCAAATCATAACTCTATCCCTAAATTACTGTGTGACCTTGACCACATCCTTTATCCCTTCTAAGCCTCTTTCTTCATCTATAGCCATTTTAATGATACCAAACTCACAGGATTGTTGTGAAATTTAAAAGAAATAATACAATATTAAGTCCTCAACACTTTATAGAGTTTAGATATTATTATAACTTTTTTACTTCCAGTAAAAGCATCAAACATGGGTTCTAATCAGAGCTCAGTATCTTTACTATTTGTGCAATCTTATATATATTCATAATCACTCTACGATTGTGCCCCTCTTCTGAAGGCAGCAAAGTTTACTAGTCTACTTAGGACTTTAAATAAATTGAATTTATCAGCTGTAGACCCTGTGTGCCACTTGATTGGCAGCAGGGAAGGTGTGTGTGTGGGGGTGTGTGTGGAAGAGAGGGAGACTTGTAAAAAATAGTTGCTCTATAGCTACACTATCATACCATCACACTATCATGTGCTGTTGTGGCTTTATAAGACATATATCCTGTATGCTTGAGTTCATTTTCCAAGGAAAACAAGAATTTTATTTTTTAGGATTGACAGTTATATTTGTAAAAAAGTAGTTTATGTCTACAGAAACCCACAGTGTTTTGTCTGACCAAGGCCTCCATGTTATTATCTTTTATGTTTAGTTTCAAGGTACTGTGTGTGCAGTGTCTCTGAACATTGGAACTTGAAAGAGCATTGAATTGGGGCCAGAACTGGTTTCAGATTCTAGCTGTGATATGTAACAGCTATGTGAGCCTTAATTTGTTCATGTGTAAATGTGAATAATACCTGCCTCATGGAATTAACAGAGAAAAAAATATAATTTCTGTGGTAGGTTGATTTATGTACGCCAGGGGAAAAACAAACACAAAAACATGTCCTTAATTTTAATCCATTCCTGGGTGTGGGAACCCATTGTAAATAGGACATTTCGAAGATATTATTTTTAGTTAACTTGTGGCCATGAATCATGCTGGGCTTTAATCTGGATTACTGGAGTCCTTTATAAGCAGAATGAAATTCAGACATAGAGAAAGCCATGGGAGGAAGCTGGAAGTCAACAGAATCTGGAAAGAAAGAAGGCATCGCTATGTGCATTGCCATGTGACAGAAAAGCAAATGACCCAAGGATTTCTGGCAACTAGCCCAGAATGCCACAGTCTTGTGGAAGAAAGGATCACCGTCATAATGCCTCGATTTTGGACTTCTCCTAGGCTTAAAACTGTGAGCCATTTAATTCCCTTTGTTTAAGACAACTCATTGTGAGGTATTTGTTTTAGCAGCTGGAATGCTAAGATAGTGTCTATCAAAGTATGTAAGACATAATGACCTCTCAAAAGTTAGTGGTTATTTAGGCAGATCCAAACATCATGTTAATAGAATTCAGTAGCTTCCACATTTTATTCTTTGGGATCCTGCATTCTGCAGAAACATCTTAGAGGCTACAAAGGAAGGTGATAGAGGGACTAAGGAAATAGTACCCAGCATCCCTGCTCCCTTCAAAATAAGCTCTGCTTATATCTGTTTTATATATACATGCTTGACATTCAATTTTTTAAATGAAAAAAAATCCTTAAATAAAAATGTGATTGAAATCTAATTTATTAATTTTTCCTTTATGAATCATACTTTTAGTGCTGTAACTAAGAAGTATTTGTATACTCCAAGTTCACAGAGTTTTCTCTTAGAAGTTTTTATAAGTTTAGGTTTTGAATTTTGTATATAGTGAGCAGTATGGATTGGAGTTCTTTTTTTTTTTTTTTTTTTGCATATGCATATTTAGTAGTTCCTGTACCATTTGTTGAAAAGACACCTTTTCACCTTTTCACCATTGAATTGCCTTTGCACCTTTGTTGAAATCAGTGTCCATATAAATGTCCATATAGATGTGTGTATTTCTGGGCTCTATTCTGTGCCATTGATCTATTGGGTTAGCATTACTGTTACTTAAATACCATACTCTTGATTACGGCAACTTTACAATGCCTTGAAATGTTGAGTAAATTGGAGTTCTTTAAAGTTAAAAACTTTGAAAAACACCCTTCAGAGAATGAAAAGACAAGCTACAGACTGGAAGATGATATTTGTAAATCATAAATCTGACATAGGACTTATACCCAGAGTACATAAAGAACTCTAAAAACTTAAGAAGAAAGCAAAAAACCCAATAAAAATGGGCAAAAGATTTGAACAGACACTTCACCAAAAAAAAGATATATGGATGGCAAATCAGCACATAAAAATATATATTCAACATCATCAGTCATTAGGGAAATTCAAATTAAAACCACAATGAGACACCACTAGAGACCCATTAGAAACTTAAAAAGACTGCCCATGTCAAATGTTGGTAAAGATATGGAGGAACTAGAACTCTTGTGCATTGTTGCCAAGAATGTAAAATGGTAAACCTCATTGGAAAATAATTTGACAGTTTTTTAAATAGTTAGACATACACTTATCATATGGTCCTGCCATTTTACTACTAGAAATCAAAGTATATTTCCATACAAAGACTTGTATACAAATGTTCATAGCAGCTTTATAATATATACATTTATTTATTTATTTATATAGTCAACAGGTGACTGGATAAATAAACTGTAGTAAGTCCATACAAAGGAATACTACTCAGCAATTAAAAAGAATGCACAATTGATATATGTTTCAACATGGATGAATCTCAAAATAATTATTCTAGGTGAAAGAAGCCAGACATGAAAAGAGTACATATCATATGATTTCATTTATATAAAATTCTAGGGAATGCAAACTAATGTATAGTAACAAAAGTCAGATCATTGGTTTCCTTGGGCTGGGGGTGGGAACTGGGGGTACAAGGAGAGGCAATAGAGAAAGATTACATAGGGGCATGGTAAAACTTTTGGGGGTGATCAATATATTCATTATCTTAATTGTGATGGTGGTTTTATGGATGTAAACATATGATAAAACTTAGCAAATTGTTTTAAATATATGCAGATAATTGTATGTTAATCATAACTCAATAAAGTTGTTTTAAAAAAAGCGATTGAAAACTTTTGTATCAATGGTATGAAAAATCAAAGAATAAAGTGGAATAATACAAGAGTATAAGCAATGAGTTTTCAGGCCTATTTGAATTTCTGCTATACCAACGGCATTTGAATGACTATTTTTCTAGTATACTTTAGGAATTGTCCAGGCAAGCAGGAAACTGAGCAGAGACTCCTCACAGTGTTGGTAGCCCTAAAATTCAGCAGGGAGCCACGCAACTGCCAAGATAAATTTCGAAAGGTTGAGTTTTTTCCATAACATTCAGTACCTTTGAATTAGATGCATGTTCAGCTTTGGTTCTAGTTGCTAGAGGCTATTTTTTTCAAGTCCACAATTTCCTCCCTGCATTGGGTGTGGAATTCAGTGAAACTAGTCTTCGTATATCCCTTTCTTAAAAGTCTGGACCTAGGTGTATTTGGAATAAGAGAGAAAAGTAAATAGAAGCAGAATTATTGCAGTCTAGACTTAGTTGATTAGTCAACCTCTTTTGGCTGGTTTTCTGTGTTGATTAAACTTTGCTAATTGATAAGTTTTCAGGCACAGCCACCCTGCTCCGGACTTGGACTTAGTGCAAACATTCCTGGTAGTCAAGTCATGCATTTTCTACTTTGGAAATAGGCATTGAAGTAAGATTTCTGGAATAGGATTGCAAGGTTCTGTGGTATAGGAACCATAATGCCTTCCAAAAACATGGGCTAAGGTAAATTGGCTCTCTTTCCATTCCCATCTTTACAAGAAAGTTCAGAGCATCTTAAGCATTTTGAAGTTGTGGCATTGTGTGTGAATAATTGGTATCTGTGGGACTCTGAGGGTGAAAGCAGGGCTTACCAGTGCTTCTCATTATTAAATAGAAAAGAACCTGGAAAAAACCTATAGTCTGATATAAATATTTCAGCCTCACATTCATTTTCAACCAGGGAATAGCAAGTACTACAGTGCTGTAGTTACTTGCATTTAAATACCCTGTTTTAGAAGTCCATAATCACATCCCACATAGTGGCATTAGTACCATGGACACTGTACAATAGGATCTGGAAACTAGTCTTCTTACCACTCTTCTTCATTTTGCTAAGCACTTGATTAGATTGTAGTTCCAAACAGTATTCTTCAGAGACAGCATGGAATGGTGAATTCTCATTTCTGGCCCACCATTTCTCAAGCACATCTCGGCCATGCATTGCACCTAGCACTGAAGGATATGGAAATCAGAGTCTGCCAAGACTGCCTCTGCCTTCTTTGTGTCTTTAGTCTAGAGATGGAGACTAAACAGGCAATTATAATACAGACTGATATGTACTATGGAGAAAACAGGTAGAACAGAGTAGTACTGGAACCTATAGGAGGATCACCTGACACAAAACTGTGAGGGCCAGGCAAACCTTTTCAAAGAGGGAGTCAGAGTTACCTTGTTGTCCTAGTTTCCTAATGCTTCTGTAATAACAAAGTACTACAAACTGAGTGGCTTAAACAGCAGAAATTTACTGTTGCAAATATTTTGGAAGAGAGAAGGCTGAAATTAAGGAGCAAAATCTATCTGAAACCTATAGGGGAGAACCCTTCCTTGCCTCTTCTAGCTTCTGGTGTTTGCCAGCAATCCTGGGAGTTCCTTGGCTTGTAGCTGCATCACTCTGCCTCTTTCATTGTCACACGGCCTTCTTCTCAGAGTCTGTCTATCTATATACAATTCTCCTTTTCTTATAAAGACACCGGTTACATTGGATTAGGGCCCACCCTAATCTAGTTTGGCCTCATCTTAACTAATCACATCTTCAAAGATCCTATTTCCAAATAGGGTCTCATTCAGACCACTGGGGATTAGGTCTTGAACATATCTTTGGGGGAGATGCAATTCAACATATAATCCTTGTCAAAAAAGCAGGGCAAAGGCTTCTGCCTCTTACTATCTATATGACAATGAGTAAATCACTTACATTCTCTGAACCTCTGTTTTGGAAGTAATAATATCCCTCACTGATTGCTTGTAAGGATTCAATAAGATGATATGCATGACAGCATTTAGCTCAGTCATTTGCTACAGGCAAAGTCAGTGTTGATTTTCTCCTTTCCTTTTTTCTTCCTTTCTTGCCTCCATCACTCGAGGAATATGACTTCCATAGCAGACTACACCGAGGTAATGTTTAGAGGATTTTCAGTTATTATCTCTGTCACTTGGTGTTTATCCTCCTGCTTCCAGTTCATTCTGGTCTTTTCCCTCTGATGCTGGTCTGGGTCCTGCTTATTTACAGCACAAGGTCTTTCATGAGTTGCCTGGACACTTCATTAGGGGTAGTGGCTGACCCTGGAGGAAGTGGTAGAGGCAGAGGGAAGATGGGAAACAAATGCAGCATCAGCAGGACAGTGTTGGACAGAACATCCATGTGGCCCTGTGTGTGTGAGGGGCAGCCTGCAGCCACCACCTGTCCACATGCCATGTGTGTGGGGAGTATGAGAGAAGAGTGCCTTAGTAACTGAGAAGAAAATCAGCAGGAAATCATCTTCAAGCGTAAGTCAAGTTTACTCTGTATCTTGTAAATAGTACATTATTCCTGCTATTGGTTGGATCTTAACTGCTGTAAGAGTGATTGGTGCAACTGGTGAAATAAATGGTCAGCAGGCATTTCCAGTGCAGGGATCCAATGCGGAAAACTTTGCAACAAGTGGGGCACACTTTGCTTCCTCTCCATCCCTGCCCGCACCTTGCATTTCCTTTTTTTTTTTTTTTTTCATTTTGTGGGTGTATTCTTCCTTCCTAAGAAAACTTTGTTTTTTCCAAACCCAAAATACCTTCTCGTGTTGCAAATCCACTTAACCTTCAGACTTATTTTTTGCACAGCTGTCACAACAAACTTCCCCCTTATCTGCTAGTAAATGTATCAGACTATGTTATGCAGGCTGTGAGTAGCTGAGGTGCCGACTCATTACCCCGGGGCTTTCCAATAGAATCTGATGTTATCCAAAACTTCTCATCTCTTTCAAAGGGTATAATTTCCTGCATTCTCTGGAGGGAAATCAAACGCTCTACCTTTAGGAAATAGGCCAATCCTTCACAGATTTAGTAGACCTCTAGGCAATTATGGGGTGATTATTCCAAACTTAGTGTTTCCTCACTTCATTTCCCATAACAATGACTTGAATGACCTGACTATAGGCTTTTCATCTTTCAAGTGAGATATCAGGAATAAATCACAAAAACTGAGATAAGCTGTGGTATCTTTGATTTCTCTCTGTCCTCCTCCCAAGCCATTTTATCTCTCCCCAGAGGTAACCAGTTCTCTTTTCCCCTTTCCTTCTGCAGTAGCTACCTGAGATAAAAGAATCTTTTTCTTTAAACCCATCTTCATAATCCTTTTCGTCATATACCCAGTCTTCTGATAAATGTGATTCTCTTTTTGACAATTTTTGGATTTAGAAATTGCCTGTCAAGAAAAATCACTTTCAGCTGGTTTCTTACGTCTCATTCATTTCTCCTTCCTCCTCACCTCTGGGCTGGGATATATTTTCTACCTTGGTCATTGTTCCACACTCTATACTTGACACCCTGCAAGGTTCTCCCTAATTCCTTTTTTAAATTTTTTGTTAACCTGTTAGTTTCCTGCTACCAAACACTGGCCTTATCACCTAGCTTACTTGACTTTCTAGAAAACTTGTTTTACGAGTGTTCTTTCTCCTTAGCATAATTTTGCTGGCTGCGTGCTGATGAAGTGCTACAATGGTTTTATTTTACACTGACTGATTTAGCACTTTGAATAATTTTGTTTTAACGTGTTCCTCTGAATTTATTTGGCATAACACTTTTCTTTTGCCACCTTGATTAATGTCCGACCATTGGGACAGAGAGGAATCAGCGCATTAATTTCCCTTTAAAAAGTGCTGGCTTTCCTGTGCTAGAGCCTGAAGCAACAGATGCTCTGTGCTCCTATTGCAGGAGGAGGGAGCACACACTGTTGCAAAGTAAGTGCGTGTGCGCTCTCAGCCAGTGTTTGCTAATGGTGCTGTGTGGCAGCCATTTCATAGCAGAAAGCAAATGTTAGGATTTAGGGGAAAGTGTACTAGCATATCAGATTTTTAAAACTGTGGGCGAATCCGTTGAGTTAACAGTGTATAGCTAGATGGTATTTTCTTTTTAAGCTCATGAAACTTAACAGCTGTTTAGCGAAGCATTATTTTTGTATGTGTCTATCTGACAGGTTTAATAGCAAATTTTGCTGTAAGTGACATGCTGAACAGGTCTTTCTGGCTTGGGCTGTAACAAGAGCTGTGTTTGCAGTAAGATTCATTGTGGGGGTCTTTCTGCTTTTGTGTTTATGGGCTGGGGGAGCCTGACTAAAGTGAAGGAAACTGAAAGGCATGTTTCAAAGGAAATTACTAATATCTCTACCAGAGTGTTCCTTGGAACTTGTTATTAACCATTTCAGGGGAAGATACATGGGGGAAACACGCTGTTTAGCAATGAAAACACATTAGTACAATTGGCTTACTGTAACCATATATTGGTGAGTGGTAATAATTAAATCTATATATCTCTAGCTTTATGGTTTTCTGCAGCTGAATCTCTGGAAGACTTCTGTACTTTGTCTGATTCAGGGGAGCCCATATTCTCTCCTTTGGAAGAGGCTGCTGCGCCTTGTAATAGCTTTTTAATATTACCAGATCGAAGACAAATGCTTCACTGGGTTTATTGGCAGAAATAAAGCACTTTCTATTACTCTTATGTTGGGGATCCAAGTACCAGGAAACTAGGATTTTATGAGGCTCGAATCCCATTTCCTTTCTCCACCTTTTCCAGTTCTTTCAGATCTTAGGACCTGAAAATTGCTAGTGGCTAGGGTTGCCCACTTTGTATTTGGCCCTCAAAGGGTATAAACTGCATTCTTCATGATTTATATGTGCTTTCATTGACTGTATATGCTTGGTTATAGCTGCTGACTCCAGGCATGTGCACGTAGGACAAAAACCGAGCTCATAGAGCCCAGTTCTCAAGGATAGCCCTTTCATGGTCAGCCCAGCATCTTCAGCTAACAGAGGGACCAGGAGTTGTCTCATATCCTCTATGGATTTCAGTATAGATTTTTAAAAGCCAAGAATACAAAATTTGTCCTAGGGTTCATGGCTGATTTCATTTATTGGAGTCTTAATCATACTGTTTCACTTAAGTGGCATGTAAAGGAGCTTCATATTTATTTATCACAGTTCCATTGTGATGTTGGGCAAAAAGCCAATGAGAGTTGGCTCTATGACAAAGCACCTACTTTTGAACAGTAGGAATTGAGGCTTCTCTATTTTACATACTCAAGAAGCTTGAAAGAGATAACAAAATTGGGGGAAAGGAGGAGTAAAGTGAGCCCAGTTAATTTTCTTAGAAAGCAAACTTAAAAACTGCTTATTGGTAAACAGTAAAATGTTTATCATTTATGGGAAGGGCACTGACTGTTGGTATACTATTGGCCTTCCTCCATTACCTCACTAACCCGCTGCCACTGTACAACTCCCAGAACCAGTGGGAGAAGAAAGGAGAATATCATGAACTGGTCCCTTGGCTGTTAGGATTCTCCTCTTTTCCTTCAATCCTCTCTCCCCCTTGTGTTTACAATGCCTATTGCTTATTCAGGATATTATGTTCAGTAGCAGAGATATTTGAAATGAAGCCTCCTTATCACTACTCTTAGGAAAAAAATAGTGAAGCTTTTGGATACAGGTGAATCCTAAGGGTTCAGGAGAGGTGGGCCTTGGGCATTTCTCTCTCTCTCTCTCCTGGAGTGTGATTCAAACAAGTAAATAGGTTTGGTTTGCTTCTCTGTGGTTATTTCCAGAAGCATATGTAAACAGTATGATATTGAAAAGCAAATGTTTGAATTTTTAAAAAGTCAGGTAGGTAAAACTTTTTCTTGTTTTAAACATTTTATTTTGAATGCATTATAGATTCACAGGAAATTACAAAAATAATAGAGAGAGATCCTATTATACCCTTTACCCAATTTTCCCCAATGATAACATCAATATACTACAGTATAATATCAAAACCAGGTATTTGATACTGATACCATCTACAGATTTTTTTCAGATTTCACCAGGTTTTAACAGGTGGGACTTTCTAAACATTTCAAACTCCATGGCTTTTTTTTTTTTTTTTTTTTTTTTTAGCAAGTAGAATTGAGGTGTGGTGTGAGCAAAGGTTCATTTCTGGTCTTTTCCTTTCCTGTATACCTTTCTGTCCCCTATTTTGTGAATAATAGATATTAAAAAACATATCAACAAATACAGTCTGAATGCTTACTCTGAAAGGCAGAATATTAGGTGCCAAGGAGGACATGAATGCGTTTAAGGAGAAATAATCCTGTATCTGGGAATTAACTGTTTATACAGGAATATTCAACTCAAAACAATACATATTTACTAAGCACATGAGATGTGTTCAGCGATATTCTTTGGATAATAAAAAGAGAAGAACTTTTCAGCCCGGAATGTACATCTGCTCCTCTTCTCCAACCAAGTACCTGGTAGCTCTGTTAAAGACTTCTAAAACCAATTCAGGAATCACCTCCTATATTTCCTGCCTATGTTCACTGAGGACCTACTAAGTACCAAATCAATGATAGATCCTAGGGATTCAAAGATGGATGCTACACACTCCCTGCCCACATCAACTCCACAGTTTAGTGGAAGAAAGCCATATAAAGAGGAATATGTGATAGAATGTAATAAGACGTGTAAACAAAGGTTTGAATAGAGTGTGCAGGAGCATGTGTGAAGTACAGAGGAGTTCAGCAGTAGTTCCAGAGGAGATGAAAGCTGAAATGAGGATGTCTAGGATTTCAAAGGGTGACGACTAGTTCTAAGACAAAGGATCAGCAGGAGAAGGTGTTTTAGGTAATGGCATTAGCGTGTGTTAAGGCCCTGAGGCATAAGAAAGAAAGGCATGTTTGGGAACTTTGGGATGTTCATCTTGCCTGCATCATAGGTTATAGGATAAAGAGGGACCAGTGATGAGAATGGAGAAGGAAGCAATGACCTTAAATGGCAGGCAAAGAGTTGAAACTTTATCTTGAAAGCAGTGGGAGCCATGGAAGGATTTGAACCAGAGGAGGGAAATTATCAAAAAAATTTTTTGAAGATCAGTAACTGCTGTAGCAAAGAGAATGTATGGAGAAGAGGAGGCTGAAGACAGGGAGATCAGTTAGGAGATTGTTGTATTAATTTAGGCTAAAGTAATATTGCCAGAAACCAAGGTGGTAATGAAGGCCTACAGGGGAAGAGATGGGTGTGAAGGCTATTTAGGATGAAATTTGACAGCCCTTGGTGATTAATTTGGTGACTGAAAGAAAATTGTCCCAAGTGGTCCCAGTTGATGGGTTGGTGGAAATGTCATGGATCAAAAGTGGGAATTCAGGGTAAGAGCAGCTCTGGAAGAAAAGTCATGAGAAGGATGTGGATATACTGCATTTAAGGTGCCTATAGGACATCCAAACTGAGAGAGTTATCATCCTGTAAATGGTTAATGAAGCCTTGGAGTGAATGACATTGCCAGTTAGAGTGTGTATTAGGAGAAGAGGGTCAAGGAGAGAACCCTAGGAAACAATAAAATTTAAAGAATGGATGGAAGAAAGAGGCACTGCAAAAGAGGGTCCTTAGTTATAGGAAGAAGAGTATTTCAAAAAGAGGGGCTGTCAACAGTGTCAAATACTTCAGATGTCAAGTATGATAGAAATTGAAATGTTTTCATTGGATTTAGGAATAAGTGCATCCTTAATAACCTTCATGAGTTTAGTTTCAGTTTTCTGGTCAGAGAAGAAACCCAAACTGTGGATTTTTTATACATGAAACAATTAACAGTTGGGTATAAGGTGATTTAGACAAAGGCCAACATGGAGTGTAAAGAAAAATGTGAGTGATATTAAATACTTAAGAAAACCTATAAAAGAATTTTTGAGCTGAAATCTAACCTCTCATTTTACATATAAAAAGAGCCTTCAAACAAATTGTTCAAGGTCATACAATTAGAAATGGATCAAGTTGGTTTCTTTTATAAAAGAAAGTTGTGAATATGCTATAATTTAGAAAAGCAAACTAATGTCTAATGCAGGAAAAGTAATCACTAAAGTGATGAATCAGACCTGTATACTTGTGTTGTGAAATATAACTACATGTTTGATGAAGTTATTCATTTATTCTGTAAGTATTTATTGGCAGATATTGTATTTGTTTGGTTTACAAAAACAAACCACATTCTTTGAAGAGAAGATGCTTTGTGAATTTTATAAAACTAACATATTATTGCTATTAAGTGATGTATTAGTCAGCCAAAGGGGTGCTGATGCAAAATACCAGAAATTGGTTGGTCTTTATAAAGGGTATTTATTTGGGTAGAAGTCCACAGTTACCAGGCCATAGCATAAGTTTCTTCCCTCACCAAAGTCCATTGCCACATGTTGGAGCAAGACAGCTGCTGATGTTTGCCAGGGTTCAGGCTTCTTGGGTTCCTCTCTTCCTGGGGCTGCATTTCTCTCTGGGCTCAGCACCTCTGTTTCCTCCACAAGGTCAGCTGTAGAGTATGAGTCTCTCTAGGCTTTGCAGCTCTCCACAAGGCCAGCTGTAGACTATCAGGCAAATGGCTTGTCTCTATCCCGGGGCCT
>JAQZBX010049980.1:0-19778 GCA_029593785.1 Cabassous unicinctus | reverse complement strand
TCTTGGTTACTGTGTTTCCTCTTCCTTGATTTCCACTTTTCTGTGTATACTGATTTTGTATACCAATGCTATGTCTTTTCCTTCCCTCATCATTCTCTCTTCTGCTTTCTGTTGTTGTTCTTATGTTCCATCTCTCTTCATTTAGTCCTCAGTTTTTCTGGTGTTTATTCTTACCTCATCTAACCTGTTTTATTTTTTTTAATTAGCTTTTTTTCTTTTTTTTTTCTCTTTCCCTCTCTCCTTATCATACTGCTCTTTTAATTCAATCTATATATTTCTCTCTATTTGTTTACCATTTCGTTTATGGTAATGAACTTTTTTGCTCTTACTACTCTACACTGATTACATGAGGTAAATATTCATTTTCCAAGGTCTTAAAGGTTTCCTTTTCTAACAATTTTTATTATTATTACTGTTATCCTTTCATCTTTCTTACCTCTTTCACTTTCTCTGGCCCTGTTTTTTTCCTCCAAGGGAACATAGACAAAAGCAATGAAATTTAATAAGAAGAACAGAATGTCAAATAGAAAGCATAACACACACATGAAAACAAGCAATTAAATAACACCATAAAGAGAAAAGCTAATCAATTGAATAAACCCATCAAGATAAAAAGATGACCAGAGGGCAACAAAAAATTACAAACCATACAAGGAAATAGGAAGATATGGCCCAGTCCAATGAACAAACTAAAAACCAGAAAGAGGTGCAGAACAGTGAAAAACTAATCAAAGCTGACCAAACAAGTATCATGGACCAACTTAATAAAGAAAATAAGGATATTAAGAAGATACTAAGAGAACATACTGAAGAAATGGTAAACATACATAAAAAGGTAGTGGATATGATGGTGAAGAATAGCACAATACAAGAAATCAAAAAGACACTGGAAGCACATAACATTTGATCTGAACAGGTGGAGGTAAGAACTAGTGATGAGGAAGAGTGTACATCTGAAATCAAACAGAGAGTAGAACAGATAGATAAAAAGATAGAAAAAACCCCAGCAGGTTCATAGAGATTTGAATGACAACAAAAGACATACAAATATACACATTATAGGCATCCCAGAGGGAGAAGAGAAGGTAAAGGGGACAGAATGAGTGTTGGAGGAAATAATTGTTGAAAACTTCCCAACCCTATTGAAAGAGTTGCATGTACAAGTCCATGAAGTCAACAACACCCCAAACAGTATAAATTCCAAGAGGCTCACTAGAAGGCATATACTCATCAAACTACCCAATGGACAATACAAAGAGAAAATTCTGAAAGAAGCAAGAGGAAAGAGAACCATCACATAAAAGGGAAGCTCAATAAGATTAAGTGCTGATTTCTCATCTGAAACCATGGAAGCAAGAAGGCAGTGGTATGACATAGCTAAAGTATTAAAAGAAAAAACTTCCAGACAAAAATTCTCTATCCAAAAAAACTGGCATGCAGAAACAATGGAGAGTTAAAAATATTCATAGATAAACAGAAATTAAGATAATATGCCAATAAGAATCCTGGCCTTCAAGAAATACTGAAGGAAGTTCTGCAAGGAGAAAGGAAAATATAGGAGAGAGAGAGTTGGAGCAGAGTATAACAGCAACTAAAAACACAAAAAGAGAAATAAAAGCAACATATGACATACATAAACCCAAAGAAAATATGGCTTATGTAAGTAATTCTTTGAGAGTAATAACACTGAATGGAAAAGGATTAAACTCACCAGTCAGGAGACATGGATTGGCAAAATGGATAACAAAATATGACCCATCTATATGTTGTCTACAAGAAACCCACTTAGGCACAGGGTTTCAAGGAGGTTGAAACTGAAAGGCTGGAAAATAATCTCACAAGCAAATAATAACCAAAAAGGGAGGGAGTAGCTAAACTAATATCAGGGAAAATAGACATTAAACAAAAACTATTGTAAGAGACAAAGACAGACACTATATACTAGTGAAAAGGGTAATCATTTAGGAAGTAAGAACAATCATAAAATGTACACACCTAAGAGGTGAGTCTCAAAATACATGAGGCAAACACTGGAAAATCTAAGTGGAGAAATAGATGCCTCTACAATAGAGTTGGGGACTTTAATACCTTATTATTACCATTAGACAGAAAATCTCAACAAAGATTCAATAAAGAAACAAATACTTTCTTTAACACATTAGAAGATTGAACCTAATAGACATATACAGCAAACTGCACCCAAATAAAACAGAATAATACATTTTTCTTAAGTGCACATGGAATATACTCCAAGATAGACCACATGCTAGGCCACAGAAAAATTCTCAATGGATTCAGAAAGCTTGAGATTATACAAAGTAATTTCTCTGACCACAATGGAATGAAAATGGAAATCACTAAGGGCCAGAGAACCATATTAGGCACAAAGATAAGGAAGTTAAGCAACACAATCTTAGACAAACAGTGGGTTAAAGAGGAAATCCCAATAGATCTCAGTAACTACCTTGAGACGAATGAAAATGAAAACACAACATAACAAAACCTATATGATGCAGCCAAAGCTGTACTAAGAGGGACATTAATAGCCATAAAATGTATATATCAAAAAAGAAGAAGGTGCTAATATTGAAGACCTAACTGTACACCTGGAGGAATTGGTAAAACTAGAACAAACTAACCCCAAAGTAAGTATAAAGAAGGAAAAAACAATGATTAGAGCAGAACTAAATGAAATAGAAAATAAGAAAGCACTAGAAAAAATAAACAAAACCAAAAGCTAGTTCTTTGAGAAGATCAATATATTTGGGACACACTTTTCCGGACTAAAAAAGAAAAAAGAGAGCACATGCAAATACATAAACTATGAAATGAGGAAGGGGATATCACCACTGACCCCACAGAAATAAAGACTATCATAAGAAGATACATTGAAAAATTATATGCCAACAAGAATGATAATTTTGAGGAAATGGACAAATTCCTAGAAATTAACAAGCAGCCTACATTGACAAAAGAAGAATTTAATGAACTCAACATTTCAATTACAAGCAAGGAGATAGAATCAGTTATCAAAAACCTCCCAACTAAGAAGAGCTCAGGACCGGATGGCTTCACAGGTGAATTATATCAACAATTTCATAAAGAACTAACAGCAGTACTGTTTCAGCTCTTCTAAAAAATAGAAGTAGAAGGAAGATCGCCTAACTCATTCTATGAGGCCAAAATTACCCTAATACCAAAGCTAAACAAAGATGCCACAAGAAAGGAAAATTACAGTTCCATCTCTCTAATGAACTTAGATTCTAAAATACTCAACAAAACATTTGCTAATTGCATTCAACAACACATGAAATGAGTTATATATGATGAACAAGTGGCTTTCATCCTGGGTACGCAAGGATTGTTCAACATAAGAAAATTAATCAATGTAATACACCCCATAAACAGATTGAAAGAAAAAAAAATCACATGATCATCTCTATAGATGCAGAAAATGCATTTGACAAAATACAGCACCATTTCCTGATTTAAAAAAACACTGAAAAAGATAGGAAGAGAAGGAAACTTTCTATACATGAGGAAGGGTATATATGAGAAACCCACAGCTAACATCATCTTCATTGGTGAAATCCTAAAAGCTTTCCCTCTAAGATCAGGAATAAGACAAGGGTGTCCATTATCACCATTCCTATTTAACATTGTGTTAGAAGTATTTGTTCAAGCACTGAAGCAAGAAAAAGTTAAAGAAGGCTACCAAATTGACAAGGAAGAAGTAAAAATTTCACTATTGCAGTTGACATGATGCTATAAGTACAAAGCTACAACAAAGCTTCTAGAACATATAAATGAGTTCAGCAAAGTTGTAGGCTATAATATCAAAGCTCAAAAATCAGTAGCACTTTTGTACACCAATAATGAGGAATCTGAAGAGGAAATCAAGAAAAAAATACCATTTAAAATAGTAACTAAAAGAATCCAACACCTAGGAATAATTTTAAATAGAGAAGTAAAGGACTTATATACAGAAAACTACATAAAAACTGTGAAAGGAAATCTTTAAAAACTGTTAAGTCTTCTTTAAGAAGACTTAAATAAATGGGAGAATATTCACTGTTCATGGATAGGAAGATTAAACATCATTAAGATGTCTATCCTACCCTTACTAATCTATAGATTTAATGCAATCCCAATAAAAATCAACACAGCATTTTTAATGAATTGAAAAACAACTACAAAATTTATTTGAAAGGGTAAGAGGCCATGAGTAGCCAAATACATATTGAAAAAGAAAAATGAAATTGGAGGTATCACAGTACCTGACTTGAAAATATACTACAAAGCTCAGTGGTCAAAATTGCTTGGTATTGATACAAGAATAGACATACCAACAAATGGAACCAAATTGAGAGTTCTGATATAGGTCTTCAAATATACAGTCATCTGTTATATGACAACACCACCAAGCTCACTCAACTGGGAGAGAATGGCCTCTTCAACAAGTGGTGCTTGGAGAACAGGATATCCATATCCAAAAGAATGAGAGAGGAACACCATCTCACACCTTATTTAAAAATTAACTCAATATAGATCAAAGGTCAAATATAAGAGCTAAAACCATAAAGACCTTTGAAGATAATCTAGGGAAGCATCTAAAGGACAATGTAATAGGAAATGTTTTCATGTACTTCACACCCAAATCATGAGCAGCAAAAGAGAAAATGGATAAATAGGATCTCCTTCAAAATTACAAACTTTTGCACCTTAAACATGCTATCAAGAAAGTAAAAGGCAGCTTACCCAAAGGGAGGAAATATTTGGCAGCCATATATGTGATAGGATTTTAACTTCCAGCATAATAAAGAAATCCTACACTTGAAAAATAAAAAGACAAATAAAACATTTAAAAAATGGGCAAGGAACCTGAAAAAACACTTCTCCAAGGAAGAAATACAAATTGCTTAAAAGCACATGAGAAATGCTCAACATCACTAGCAATTAGGGAAATGCAAATAAAAACTATAATGAGATACCATCTTACATCCACTAGACTGGCAGCTATTCAAAAAAGTGGACTATAAATTTGGAAAGGATTTTGAGGAATGGGAACCCTCATTCCCTGCTGGTGGGAATGTAGAATGATCCAGTCATTGTGGAAGACAGTTTGGTGGTTCCTCAAAAAACTAAAAATAGAACTGCCATATGATCCAGCAATTCCACTGCTGGGTATATACATAGAAGAATTGAAAGAAAAGACACGAACAGATATATGCACACCAATGTACATAGTGGCATTATTCACTTGTGCCAAAAGTTGGAATCAACCCAAATGCCCATCAACAGTTGAATGGATAAACAAAATGTACATACATACAATGGAATATTACTCAGCTGTGAGAAGGAATAAAGGGCTAACACACTGGATAACATGGATGAATCTGGAGTACCTTATGTTGAGTGAATAAGGTTGAAAAGTACATGACCTCACTGACATGAATTAAGCAAACTGAGCAGATTCAGAGAGCTATTGACTGGAAGATAGTTTTACATGAAATAGAAAGGGAGTAGAAAGTTGAGAGCCAACAACAATACAGACATAATGTATGCTAAGGTGAAAGTGCATAGTTGTGTATTGAAGGGATATGACAGGAGGGTAGTAATATTACTGGTGTGGGTCATGCAGGTTTGACAGGTGGGTAGATTAGGGAAGGTGGTTTGGAAGGTCCAGGGAACTGGGGGCAGTGTTCAGAGAAGGTTCAGGTGAATACAAGGGATTGGTGGGTATATTGTTGAATGTACAAAGATGGGAATGCTCCTATGGAACTATGACATGGAATGATTACTGGTTTAGGGTGTTGGATGGAGGGCATTTGGGACAGGGCACACCTGGAGCAGGCATCTAGGGAGTTTATGAGTGATCATTCTGTCATATTGTGTTATATCAATAGGTGGAGACCCACTTAAAGAGTGGGAAGGAGTTGGATTCCCATCTTCAAGAGGACCAATTTGTTAACAGAGAGGTGGTTGTCTCTTGAGAGCATGGGTGGTTCCTGATAGGGGAGGAGAAACCAGTGTGTCAAGACTTCGGTGTTGTTGCATTTAACTATGAATCTTGTCATCCAATGAGTGAAGCCAGGGGGTCACCATGGGCACTGATGGGAGGGGGAGGAAGGAAAAAATATATATTGAACAGGGGGTATTTAGTGGGCAATGGAAGTGTTCTACATGATCTTACAATGATGGACACAAGCCATGTTAAGTATCATCAAAATTTTTAAAAGTGTACGGTCTAAAATATAATAAATAATGTAAAGCATTGACTGTGTTTAGTAGCTATGTTTCATTATTTGTATATCAGTTACTACAAAGATACCATCCACAGATAAATAGGTATTAATACAGGAGGGAAGAAAAGGGAGGATGTTGGGTATATGAAAGTCCCCTGTATTCTGTATGTTACTTTACTGTGACCTAATATTTCTTTGAAAACATAATGAAAAATAGTAAGACACTGGGGGAATAAATGGAATAAAATGTCACTGTACAGACAGGACACCAGGTACTACAGTGATGAAAGACGAAAGGTCAAAATTTTTTTAAAAATATATTTATCATTATTTATTAATATCCCAGTCTTTTAATTTTATTTATTTTAGTTTTTTAAAACTTTGATATATTTTATTTCTTATATTTATACTTATTATTATTTCATTTTCCTTTTAATCATATTTAGCTATTTTAATAGCTTTATTTTTGAAAAAGCTTTGGATCACAGAAGGGTTTCAACTGGGGTGGGAAGGATCATTGGTGAAGGGTGTCATTGATTGGGGATACAGGGGAAGAATTTCACCTAGGCATAAATATAAGGTATATAAAAATGTTCATATGCCCACATGACATTTTCACAGTGGTTGGTGACTCACACAATAACCAAGAGAATATTGAATTCCCATTCTGGAGACCTCTGCCACATTTTCTAATGGACAAGCAACAGTCTCCCAATTGCAGAGGCAATGACTGGCAAAGGAGGATGATCCACTGAGGGGTCCTTGATATTGATGAGTAGGCTTATGAGCCTTTCTTCTTGAAATTGAAAGTTAACCTAGTGTTGTGGGGTGCCTAAGTGTTGCCTCCTGAGAACCTCCTTGTGGCTCAAATGTGGCCTTTCTTTAAGCGAACCTCAGCATATAAATGCATTACCTTCTCCCCCTATGTGGGAGTTGACTCCCAGGGATGAGCCTCCCTTGCACCAAAGGATTACTAAAAAATACCAATTAGCAATGCAACTGGAAAAAAAAACTCAAATAGGAGGAGGAAAAGGTAAAGACAAATGAGTTTACATGGCTAAGAGACTTCAAAGTGAGACAGAATGTCATCCCAGTAGTAACACTTATACACAACTCAGCAGGATCTCATAGAATGCCAAAGTGGATACTACCCCAGATAGAGGGACTCCTGAAGTCTCTGGAGACACCAAGGCCTATGGTCAGGGCAGATAGCTCTGGAGTTTGGTTCCTTGCCAGTGGGCCCTACTTTGGAGTCTGTTCTCCTGAGAGAGACAGACTTGGACTCATTTATGTCTTCCCTAAACATGGCTCATCTCTCCCTTCTATTTAAACTTATATTTGGTGCTGGAGTTTGTAGGTGTACATCCAAGAGACTTGAGACTTTGGGCTGTCCATGTGCCAGCTGGGCCCAGAATGTCAGTGGAGTTGCAACACCTATTCTACAGCTCATTGGACTCACCCAGGACAACTAAAAAGGAGATGATGATGGACAATGACCATCCCAAGGAACAGAGTCTGCAACTGCAAGAAAAATAGTCCAATCCATCTGCCCCATGGGATATAAGCCTTTTCTCAATTAGTGGTAGAGGGAAATCACCATCCTAGTATCCTCAGGAATGGGGAAAGAACTATGCACTAGAGTGGACTTTTGGTATTCTACTACAGACATATTGTGATTCTAGCAAGAGAAGAATTTACAACATTGATGTGCAGCCAGTGGCCACTGGAGGCCCTGGGGGCAGGGCGAGGGAAGAATAGTTGTAATACCCAGGCTTTTTAAGGATTTGGGGGTCATCCTGAATGACATTGCAATGACAGATATAGGCCATTTTATATCATCACATTACATGCAGAATTGTGTGGGAGATAGTGTAGGCTACAATGTGAACTATGGTCCATGCTTAAGGGCAAAGCACCAGGATGCATTTATCAATTACAATGAATGTGCCACTCTAATGAAGGATGTTTATGTGGGAGGATGTTGGAGGTGTTGGGAGTGAGGCATATGGGTATCCCTATATTTTGTGTTCAAAATTTATGTAATCTTTTAAAAAATAAAAAATTATTAAAAAATATTGTACAAATGTTAAATTCCTGTCACTGATAATAACTACGATTAGGTGAGATATTCACTTGAGTGCAAGGGATAGTGAAGAGTTTAAATAGTGAACAATCTCTTCCATATCTTGGCTCCTTAGCTTCAAGAGCACACAATCTTTTACATAACATCAGACATATCTGTAAGTCTAACATGTTCACAAGAAGGCTTTTGCTTTGCTTTTCATGCTCTTACTTTAGGACTCTCTCTGAACTTGGGCCATGTTTCTCCTTTTCTGGTGTTGCTGTGTGTGTTTTCTCTACGGTTTTGTTTTGTTAAAGTATGTGAATGAGTTTGGTTTTTGCTTGGGATTGGGCAGGTGTTCATAGCATTAGGTGGGTTGCAAGTGGAAAAGTGCAGCTCAGAGGAGACATCTCACATTGACCTGAGTCCCAGGACCAGTTCACTCACCCCCTCCCTACAGGTGTACACACACACAAGCACACACTCACACACAGATCCTGAGGCTGCAAAATCTGCTTCAGGCCCTCAAGTGGCCAAAACCATCTGGGCATGTATACCACCTACTTTCAAATGTTTGTAAAATAGATAAATAGAAAAAATGATGTGAAAAATATGGCAAAATATTAAAAATTTGTGGATCTGGATATCTACTTGTGGAGTGTGTTGAGGTTCTTTGAATTGTTTCCTATTATTTTTGCAAATACCTCTTAAGATTGAAAGTACTTCAAAATGAAAAATATAATAGGAAACTTCAGGGCACTCCCATCCTAGGATGACCATGTTTACTCCTGGAAATACCATCTCAAGCACACTCTCCCACAGGCCAGAGTCTTGGCCATGCCAGCCAGACCCAGGCTCCCTCAAGCTGGTCCTTCAGGCTGTCCCAGGGACCACCTCAGAGGAGGAGGACCTAAGAGCCATCACTACCCAGCAAGAAGGAGCACACCCAGCACCCAGATCTTCATGTCTGGACACAATTCTCCACTGAAAGTAACCAGGGCTCCTTGGAGAAATAGCTGATTCCAAAGCTGTGTCAGGAAAATGAAAACATGAGCTTACAGCATTTTATTGCTATAAAGTAAAAAAGGGTTGATGAATTAAGGGAATTTATCAAAAGGACAAAAATATCAGCTTACAGGGTCCTCACTGGCCAAATCAAGAAAAATTGAAGCAATAGAATAATGATATAAACAGATTATAACCTATTGAATTAAGTAGGAAAGCATGGGTCCAAGTTGAAACAAATACATCAAATACACACATACAGAAAATCTGATGAGTAACAGGATACGTATAGAGATTCAAAGCACTCTTGCCACAAAAATACTTATACAAAGAGGAAAAGAGTACCTTTATACTGGAGGAGCTTGGTGGACCATGCTCATCAGGTGATATGTTAAACACCATCAGTGAGGGGATGAGTAAAATCAGGAGCACCTGCCTGCACACCAGGAGGACCCAGAACCACTTCTGTGAGTTTCCTCCCTAGATGTATAACTGGAAACATCAGGCAAAACCACATAGGAGGACACTACAGAATAACTGACCTGCAATAGTAAAAAATGTCAGGCTCATGAAAGTCAAGGGAAGACTGGGGAACTGTTCCAGCCTAAAGGGCATTAAAGCACATGAACCAAAGGCAACACGTGATAGTGGACTGGCTATTTTCACTATCAGGGCACATTGTTGGGACATCTGACAAAACTTTACTGGGACATGATGATTAGATAGTGGTAATGTTTCAGTGCTTATTTCCTGATACCTAGGGCTCTAACATGGTGGTGTAGAATTCCTTATTTCAGGGAAATGCACATATAAGTATTAGCGGAGTAACAGAATATCAGTTCAATAACTTACCCTTAAGTGGCTCAAGGAAAAATAATGTTCGTACTGTACTTGCAACTTTTCTGAAAGTTTCTGATTGTTTCAAAATTAATTGTGTTTGGTGGCTGGAAGCTGTATGTACCCCAGGAAAACATGTTCTTAAATTTAATTCATTCCTGTGGGTGTCCACCCATTGTAACTTGGACTTTTGATGAGATTTTTTTCAGTTAATGTGTGGCCCACCTCAACCAGGATGGGTCTTCAATCTCTTATGGGAGTTCCTTATATGTAGAAGGAAATTCAGACACAGAGACAAAGCCACAGGGAGTAAGAGACTGGCCATCCATGGGGCCTGGAAAGAAGAGCAAGATCAGGAGATGCCATCATATGACTTGCTACATGACAGACAAGCCAAGAATTGCCAGCAGTCAGCCCCAGAATGACACAGTCTTCTAGGAGGAAGCATGACTTGTTGATGCCTTGATTTGGACTTATTTCAGTCTCAAAATCATAAGTTAATAAATTTCCATTTTTTAACATGACCTATTTCATGGTATTTGCTTGAGCAGCCTACAAAACTCAAAAACTGTCTATGAATTGTGCCTTTAGGGAATGCAGAAAGTGTTACTGAATGAACTAAGACCTTTATCGTTACAGATATATATGCCCAAAACTTGGTCATGCAGAATTTTGGTGAATGAAAGTAGGATGTGACTAAGAGTAAGCCTGAGTGAAGAGCTCAGGTAGGCAGGGTGCGGGTGGGTGAGAGGAAGTTGGATGAGAGTTCGCAGCTCCTTAACCACCCAAGTAAAAGCCTGGAGGGGAGACAAGGGGCCTGAGATGGCACCACCAGCATTGAGGGCTCTGTATGTTCCACAGTCTTCCCCCAAACCTTGGCAAACATCCCCATCCTTGTTGTTCCAGCTGCACTTGCAGATGCTGCCTTAATGCTGTGTCCCCTTCCCTGTGTGCCCTTCTCCAATCTCAGTCAAAATACTCATACTCTGCCACCACCAACAACCATGGGCATGAAGCTCCTCCCCTCACTGTCCCAACCTTGGCTCCTCCTCCCTGCACACATGATCCCACATGAAGGAAAGAGTGCAGACCAGCTTGGGGGCTGCTGGAAGCAGTGTCAGGGTCTGATTTCTCTGGATCCCTGAATTCTAAGACCAGGAACTTCAACTCTGACAAGTCCCCAGGCAACACCACAGAGGTGAGCATGTGCGCAAGTGAGCAAAAATGCAGGTGCATCACCAAGACAGTCAGAGACCCTGGGTCTCCTAAGACTGACCCACCAATTTCACTTTTAGTAATTCATCTCAAGGAAACAAACAGGTTAAGGGCAAAGGACAGAGATATCATCCAAATATTGCTCATAAAACTCAGACCCATCTAAGTGTGCATCAGCAGGATACTGACTCCTCAATTAATGCACACCCATGTTGGGAAATGCTAGCCAGGATTAAAAGGCATTAATCTCTAAACATTGGCATGGAGCAATGCCCAAGATATAAAGTTAAATAGATTAAAGTGGGACTAGAACACATTAAATTTTAACCAAACAGAATATTTGTTTTGCTAACACAATGAAGTACAACCTGAAGTGAAAATCCACCATATCCTACCTTGCCTGTGCCACCCCCAACCAGATTTGCTTTCAGGACTCCAGGATGAAATCCCCATGACCACATAAATGTCAGGAGGCAGTTGATGGCTCACTTCCCAAAGGTAGCTGGGTGGGGAGCTGTACCTTGTACCACAGGACAGATAGGAAGGTGCAAGCTGTGCAACACTATGCTTTCTCTACAAAGGACTGAACTGCACAGAACTTGTCCCAGGAGTTGGATTCTTTGGCCTATTGTTGCCTGAGTGGGAACAGATCTTCTTGGACTTCTGATCTTCTGAGTATTTCTCAAATGCTTTCTCCACTACAGAGAATAGCTAATTAAACTATTCAGGGAAGCAGAGGTGGCTCCATTTGTTGGGCTCCCACCTACCATATGGGAAGCCCTGGGTTCAATTCCCAGGGCATCCTGGTGAAGGTAAGCTGGCCCACCAGGGTAGAGAGCTGGTGGCCCACATGGTACAGGGAGATGATGCAAAAAAGGGAGACAAGCAGACACAGAAAAATGCACTGTGAATGGACACAGCAAGGACAAGCGGCAAGGGGGGAATGAATAAATAAACAAAATTAAATCTTTTAAAAAAGTAAAAATAAACTATTCAAACATGGTAGTGACCTATAGAAGCCCTCAGAGCTACTTAGGAGACTCACCCCTGGGAGCTATGGGGACCTCATTCTTTAACTAGGGATAAAACTCTGTATCTCATCATTGTGAATAATGAGCCAAGCCCCTCCATTCCTCCTGTGGTGCTGCCTGGTGGTAGAGGAAGGCTCAGCCCAGATGCCACCTACAAATTCAAAGAGCATCTGTGCTCTCCAGAAAGTGTTATTAGAGGCCTGGTCATCAGGCCAGTCCACCTCGGGCACCAAACATAGCATCACATTCTGCAGCCAGGCTTCAGGACCCTCCCTGCCCATCTCCTGATCCCAGATGGACCTCAGCCACCTCTGGAGCCCTGGGCTCAGGAGTGACTTCCCTGTGCAAATCTCTTGGTCCTCTCCTCCACCTAATTTATCTTTCCTTGGGTCATTCACCCCCAAAGGCATTGGTTAAGCCCCTTCTGGGGCTCTGTGCTTCCCCAGTGAAAACAGGCTATATGAGCAACATAAACAGAGCCTGTTGGGAAGGTCTCACCTGGCCAGAGGGCAGGTCCTGGCTCAGATCCACACAGACATTTGGGTGGGAAGGAGAGAAAGGCCTGCTTCAGCTCTAGGGGGGCCTGGAGAATGGACCAGGTCTCAGAAGAGGCCTAGCAGGGAACCCTAAGAAACATAACCGTAGTGATTGCTTCCTACATATCAGGAAGTGCCAGATGTAAGATATACATCAGAAAAACTGTGCCCTCAGAGCTACTGGTGGGAGAATTATGATAAACAGTGTGTTCAAGGTTCTGAGTGTTACACAAAAAGACAGTGGGGTAGCCTGATATGTGGGGGATGGACAGGGCAATTTTAAATAGGGTGTCAGAGCAGGCCTCCTCAAGAAGGGTTTCCTTAGGCTGAAACAGGAAGGAAGTGGGGGCCCTGAGGATGGAGCCTCCTGGGGTGTGACAGAAGAGAAAATGCTGATAAGGCCCACTCAGGGTGAGCAGGAGGTAGAGGAGGGAGAAAACACTTGCAGCCACCTGGCCAGAACTGGCACCTGCCACAGGAACCCACCATTCCACTCCTAAGCATTTTCCCAAGCCATATGAAAGCAAAAGTACCACTAATACTATGTATGCCCTGAAGGTAACAGCAGATATTTTCAAAGGCCCAAAGCTGGAGCCAACCCAGATGCTGATCTACAGGGGAGTGCATGAACCACCTGTGACCTGGCTATACTACAGAATCTTCTCAGCAATAAAGAGGAATGGACTATGGATACACAACACATAATAATGATGCCAAGTTAAATAAGATGGACTAAATGGAAGCGGTGGAGGGAGAAATACTGTTTGATTCCATTCCCATGAAATTCTAGAAAATGCAGGAAAATCTGTAGTAAGAGAAAGCATATTGGTTGTCTCTGGGGATGGGGACAGAGGAAGGAGTGGATACAGTGAATGGGCAGGTGGGAACTCTGGTGGCAGTGAATGTGTTCCATACCTTAGTCTTGGCTTCATAGGTGGATACATGCATCACCACATCAAACCACAACAACAGTAGCATGTAAAACTCTGCAGTTTTCAGTGTGTCAGTTACACCTCAATGAAGCTGTTTTTAAACAGAAGGAAACAAGGTCACCAGGTGAGAGAGAGGATGGGGCAGGAAACTTTGGAGTCTGAGGAAAGAAGGGATGAAATAGCTTCAAGATGGAGCAGAAAGCACACACAAAGGGGTCTGTGTGGATCCAGGGCCCAGAGAAGCTCCTGATGACAAAGGTAAGGATGACAGGGAGCTCTGCCACATTCTCTAATGGAACACCAAGAATCACCTGAGTACAGAGGCAATGGTTGTTGAAGGAGGATCATCCATTGATAGGCCCTTGATATTGATGATTGTGCTTATGAATCTTTACTCTTTAAATGGAAACATAGCCTAGTATTATAGGGTACCAAAGAGTTGCCTCCTGAGAACCTCCTTGTTGTTCAAATGTGGCCTCTCTCTGAGCTGAACTCAGAATATAAATACATTACCTTCCCCCCAGTGTGGGACATGATCCCTGGGGATGAGTCTCCCTGGCACTGAGGGATTACTACCAAGCACCAACTAACAATGCAACTGGAAAAAGACCTTGACCAAAGGGGGAGGGGGAGTTAAAGACAAATGAGTTTATATGGCTAAGAGTCTTCAAAGTGAGTCAGGAGGTCATTCCAGAGGTTATGCTTATGCACATCTCAGCAGGATTAAATTGACTGGCAAAATAGACCCTACCCCAAATAGTGGGATTCCTGAGGGCTCTAGAGACATCAGACACTATCACCATGTCAGAGAGCTCAGGGATTTGGTGCCTTGCCGGTGGGTCCTACTTTGGAATTTATGTTTCCCAGGGTGACAGATTTGGACTCAGTTGTGGTTTCCCAACACAAGCCACTTCTGTTCTTCTATTTGAACCTATAATTAGTACCAGAGTTAGTAGGTGTACATCCAAGAGTCTTAAATCTTTGGGCTGTCCATGTGCCAGCACGGCTTTGAATCTCAATGGAGTTGCAACATATATTCGACCATTCATTGGTCTCACCCAGGACAACTAACAATGAAGTGGTGATGGACAACCAATATAACAAGGAACCAAGAGAGTCTACAACTACAAGCCAGAGTGTCCCCTCCATGGGCCCTAGTGGATTGCAGCCCCCTCTCAGTTAGAGGTATAGTGGACATCACCATCCCAGAATCCTCAGGATTGGAGAATGAACTACAGACTAAAGTAGACTTACTGATATTCTACTATAGACTTATTGTGATTCTAGCAATAGAAGAAATTCTATCATTGATGTGGTGGCAGTGGCCATTGGAGGTTCTGAGGGCAGGGATAGGGAAAAACAGGTGTAATATGGAGGCATTTTTGGGACCTGGGAATTGTCCTGAATGGCATTGCAATAACAGATACAGGCCATTGTATATCTTGTCACAACTTACAAAAATGTGTGGGAGAGAGTTTAAATAACAATGTAAACTATAATCTATGCTTAATGGCAATGCTTTAAAATGTGTTCATCAGTTGTAAAAAATGTTCCACAGTAATGAAGGATATTGTTAATATGGGAATGTGTGGGAGGGGTATGGAATGGGGCATATGGGAATCCCCTACACTTTTACATAACATTTATGTAATCTAAGTCTTTTTTAAAAAATAAGAAATGAAAGAGAACTAAAAAAAAAATTGTAAGGGTGAGAGCAATCCATGTGGGGCTCTTTCTCTCACAATTCAGTTACTTTAATCAAGCAGAGCTTGTAATTTAGAGGACAGCTCTCTCCCTCTCTCTCATGTCCTCTGTCATTCTGCCTTCCATGGGCACTGCAGAATCTCCATGTTAGGTAGACCCTTGCTCTCAGGAGACCTGGTCCTGTTAGCACCTGATGAGATGAGAGGGCATGGTGTCCACTGTAGGATGGTAGATGGTGGACCTGACCCTGGCTGGACCACTTTGACACCCTCACAACCCTCACTGATCCTCTCCTCTCTTTCTCTTCTCTCTCCTTCCATGACACATGACCCAGGGAGCCTTGGTTATCTTCTCTCCATTTCTGATAATATCAACAGCAAATTCTCACCTGGAAATTGCAGGACCCTACTCAGCTCTTTACCACTTCAATTTGGAATGTAAAATCAGGATGTTTCTGCTCTTTAGAAACCCTGGTAGACATTTATTGGGCAAAGAATATTCCTGAATGAGGCTTCAGGTACCATAAAAGTGATCATAGAAAGAGGAGACCCTTGAGCTTGGGACCACTGAGATAACTCAGAAACCCAGAAAACAGGATGGGGTTGCCCTGTATGCCAGATTTTGGGGGGTTGTTCATTTAGAGGAAAATTCCCTCTTTTTATATAGGAGCAATTGGGAGGACTTTATTGTTTCCAGAAACCTGCAAGGAAAGGGCTGACCTGCTTAGTGTGTGGATTAGGCACTTACCTGTCAGGCCATGACTCTCCAAATCTGTGGCCTGTAGATTGTCATCGCAGGCCCAGGGCTCTGCAGGTATTACCAGGGGAGGATGAATTCCAGAGGCTGCAGTAGGGTCTTTGTTACCAAGTAATCCCCACCTGCACATCTGCTGGTCCACTGCAGGGTCTGGATCTACCTCCAGATAAGCGCTGCAGGTATTCACCTAGGGTCGGTCAGCCAATCCTGTACACAAAGAAATTACACACCCCACTGCAGGGAGGAAGGAACACAAAGTCCTGCAGTCATGATCAAGACCTGAAAGAAGAGAGGTAGGTGGCAGCATGAATGCAGGTAAGTGACTGGCCACAGGAACCAGCCTCAACCCCTACCAGGGCCTCATCATCACTGAGAAAGACATAGTCATACCAGCTTCTCCACTGCCTTTCTGGTTTTGGTCTTTGCTTCCAGAGATAAAAACAAAGCTGGATTTTGTAGGCTTGAAATATTTCTTTGTCAGACGTGTGACTAGGCAAATTCCAGACCTCCCACCAGCCCTTGGTCCCAGCGACTAAACATTAGATTCTTCACACCACCCTCACCATAGTGAAGAATGTATAACTCAGGACATCACAGGCTTCCTCTGTGGCTGGTTCTTCAGTGGCTGTGCTGCCCACCCTTTGCCCTTCTCATTTTACCTGTGAACTTGGACTTTACCTTTGGCTTTTTACATTTTCACCTTAGGTTCTACCTAGTTCTCAAAGGTGTAAGGTGTCACTACCATATCTTGCCTTGTCAAATTTTTCTATAAATACAATGCTTTGGAGAATATCATTCATTCCTAAAGACAAGCTGCCATGGATCTGAACAGTGCTGGGTGGACAGAAACTTATGAGAGAAGCTAGTTGAGAATCTAGATGAATTTCTGCCCTGAGTCTACAATGCTGTAAGAAATATAAGGTGTCCCCAGATCTCAAACCCAAAATGGTAGCTGCCTGGCTAGGCCTGCAACCTGTACCACATTCACATCCACAGAGTGACCAAGTACCCCTGAGGCCAGCTGTGCAGAATGTGCCAATCACATTAAACTTTTTGGCCATTTGATATAAGACTCTAACTTTGCTTTCCTCTATTTTCTCTTCCCTGAAAAATGTTAAACACCCTCTCTGGCCAAATAAATACAGATAAGTTTTAATTTGACCCTCTCTATTTCAAACATCATAGATCAACCTGTTATATCTTCTCCTTCCAGGAGAAAGAAAAGTACATAGCCATCAGTCCAGAACTGTCAGGGTGTGTAAGGTCAGAGGTTGGTGATCAGCAGGTGTGAGATGTCTACAGTCCTGAAGACTCAAGAAGCTACATGAAAGGCCTATAGCTGATGTGCATATGAGATATAGATGGGGAAGAGGGCAGGGAGTAAGGCAAAGCAAGAGCAGGGTAACCATAGCCATTGGGCAGTTTGATGTAATTAAGAATTCCAAAAATAGATATTGGATTATGCTTGTAAACTGATTTGTTCATCTGGGCATGATTAAGTTATGATTAGGGCACTGACTGGGACAAGTTAGTAGGGTGTTGAGGCCCACCCCTTGGTGGGTGGGGAATAAAATATAAAAGGCATCACAAAGAATAGAGTTGCAGCAATTCTGATGTTGGAGTTTTGATGCTGGAGCCCAGGGAGGCGATCAGACAGAGGAGCTTGGTCATGAGGAAAGAAAGAAGCCCCTGGGATAGAGATGAGCTGTTCGCCTGATAGTCTATGGCTGGCCTTGTGGAGGAAACAAAGGAGCTAATCCCGGAGAGAAATGCAGCCCAGGAAGAGAGGAACCCAAGAAACCTGAACCCTGGCAAATGTCGGCAGCTCTCTTTCTCCAACATGTGGCAATGGACTTTGGTGAAAGAAGAAACTTAATGCTTTATGACCTGTTAACTGTGGAGTTCTACCCCAAATAAATACCCTTTATAAAGACCAACCCATTTCTGGTATTTTGCAACAGCACCCCTTTGGCTGACTAATAGAGTAACTCACTGTGGTGTTATGAACTCCAGAAAAATAAGTTCTTCAGATTAATCCCATGGACCTGTTCATTTGCTTACATCAGTTAAGGTGTGGACTAGCTGAATCCAAATGGATTTTAGTCCTATTACAGAAGGCCTTATAGGGAAGGTCACAGAAAGGAAAAAATCAGAGGGAGTGGCCAGAAGCTGAAAGTCAACTAAGCTGGAAGAGAAACCAGGAGAGGCTGATATGTGCTTTGCAAAGTGACAGAAAAGTCAAGGACCAAGGATTGCTGGCAGCCAGTACCAGAATTTCACAGTCTTTTGTGAGAAAGCATCACCTTAATGACACCTTGATTTTGGAATTATCCTTAAAAAAAACAACATGAGCTGATAAGTTCCTGTTTTTAAACCAACCCATTGCTTGGTATTTGCTTTAGCAGCCAGGAAACAAACATGAGCCAAGAGTCTGAACACATCCCAGTGTTTGAGGAGTTAGCAGGAAACCTTGGATAGTGAATACTACATATGTGGTGAGAATGATCTTGGAAGAGCAAGAAGCTAACAGAGCCACTCCTCACATCTGCTGGTCCCAGTGTGAAGACCATCTCCCCTCATGTCAGCTTGAAGTCCACACTGACCCCACTCACAGACATGGGGACCAGTTCAGCCTCACTGGTAAATATGGACAGGCAAATATGAATCTCCAATGGTGAAAGAAAGTGGACAGTAGAAATGCCAACAGGAAAAGATGGAAAATCATTTCCTGATGAGCAAGGCCCCAGCAACATTCTCTTTCTGGCTCTGGGTACTTCTCTGTACAAGCTAGGACCAGAATCCAGCTTCAATTGGAACTTTTCACCAGTGATACACATTTTTTTTTAAATTTCTAATTAGCATCCTTAGAGATCAAAGAATATATCTACAAAGTGATAATGTATAAGTTTCCTGGCTGCTAAAACAAATACCCTACAGTGGGTGGGCTTAAAAAAGAATTTATTGGCTCACAGTTTCAGAGGCTAGAAGGCTCACTCCCTGCCCAGGACAGTATTTCTGGCTGGCTGGCAATATTTAGGTTTCCTGACTTTTCTGTCACTTGGCAATGTACATGGCAGCATGTTCTTCTTTTTCTTCTGCATTGCATTAACCTCCAGCTTCTGACTGCTACCTTTGGCTTCTCTGTGTCCATTTTCCATTGTTTATAATGACTTAGCCATATTGGATCAAGGCCCACCTTTATTCAGTTTAGGCAAATTTTAACTAATACATTCTTCAAAGTTTCTTTTTACAAATGGGTTCACATCCACAGGGCCAGGGGTTGGGACCTCAAAATGCCTTTTGTGAGGGACAATTTTTAATCCCCAATGGTAATATGGTCTATTAGAAGGAAAATTCTAAATCTGGAAAGAGCTTTTTTATCTTAAAACACAACCGTCAAAATAAATAATTCAATAAGATTGTTGAACTATATAATTTAAGAAATATCCCCAAAA
>JAQZBX010049979.1:0-19779 GCA_029593785.1 Cabassous unicinctus | reverse complement strand
GGTGGCCACTGGACATTTTTGGGGCAGGGAGAGGAGGGGCAGTTGAAATACTCGGGCTTTTTTGGGACTTTGGGGGTTGTCCTGAGTGGCGAAGCAGCGACGAATGTAGGCCATTTTCCATCAGAATATACCATGCAGAACTGGGTGGGAGAGAGTGTGGTCTGTGATGTGAACTGTGGTCTATGCTCGGTGGCAAGGCGCCAGGATGTGTATATCCATTGCAGGTGTAGTACCACACGGATGGGAAATGGTTGTGTGGGGTGGTTTTGGGGGTGTGGGTGGTGGGGAGCATGGGAATCCCTGTAGTTTCTGAGTAATATTTGGGTAATCTAGGCACCTTTATAAAATGTATATATATATATATAACAAATAATATTTATGTAAACAAATGCACATATATGCATATGTATTTATATATAATTTTACAAATAAAAAAAAAGATTTCACTACTAAAAAAAAAACAATTACTAAACAGTGAAGTAACATATACTAATCATATACAATCTCCTTCATAAAAAATAAAGAAGACATATTCATCAATTCACTTTATAAGAGCAGTATAAACCTAGTGGGAGGCATGGAGAGTGGGGCATATGAGAATCCCCTATATTTTTTATGAAATATTTATGTAACCTAAGTATCTTTAAAAAAGATAAGTGCAATATTTTGTTACTTTTCGGACATTGCAATTGTCCTGAATGATGTTGCAGTGACAGATACAGGCCATCATACAGCTTGTCATAACTTATAAAAATATGTAGGAGAAAGTTTAAAATATAATGAAAACTATAATCCACATTATATTGACAAAGCTCCAAAATGTGTTCATCAATTGTGACAAAAGTACCACAGTAATGAAGGATGTTGTTAATGTGGGAAAGTGTGGCAGGGTAAGGAGTGGGACATATGGGAAGCCCTTACATTTTTTATGTAACATTTATGTCATCTAAGTATTTTAAAAATAAAATAAAATAAATTAAGAGTATTGAAGCATAAAAAGAGACCAATCAAGAAAGAGAATTATGGCTCAATATCAGTTATAAATATAAATGAGAATACTAAATACAATATTAGCAAAATGACTTAACAGGTCATGACAGACATTGAAAACTTCATGACCAACATAGGTTTATCAAGAATATATTATTCTCCAGTAGAGATTCACAAGTTTAAGGAGAAAAGCTGCATCATCCCAAAAACAGTAAAAGAAAGTAAAGTGATGGAATTTTTAATAGAAAAAAATTTTATGAAAACTTCTAACATCTTATACAAGCATGTGAAAGAAATAATACAGAGTGAACATCATGTTCAATGGTGAAATGTTAGAAACGTTCCACTTAAAATCTGCACCAAGTCATGTACCTCAATTATCACTAATTTATAATTGCCTGGAAGTACTATACAGAATATTATGATAAATAGAAGAGATAAATATCCAAGAATTGGAAAGGAAAAAACTACAGTTCTTATTCACAGTTGATATGAATGTTGTAGAAAACGAAGCCATAGTTATATTTTAATTATGAAGGGACTATATGAAGTTTTTAGAAATAGGACTAACATAAAGCAGTAAATTTCATTTCTATATACTAGGAATCACAAAAAATAAAACTTCGGTAAAATACAATTTAAAATAGAAAACAAACATGTAAAAGAGAAAAAATAAATCTCTTAAAATATATGCAAAATTATAAACTTTTTTGAAAGACATTAAAAAAGACTTAAGCAAATGGGGAGATGAACCTTATTCTTAGATAGGGAACTACAATATCATATAGATGACATTTTCTCTAATGTTGATTATAGATTCAGCGCAATTAATGAATATCCCAGCAGTATTTTTCATGGAATTCCTCAAGCATATTCTAATGTATACAGAATACAAAAGAGCCTTAAAAACATGACAATTCTAAAGGATAAAAAGAAGAAAAGGAGATTGGCCTTTGCAGATAGCATCATTTAATATATACTATAAGAATAAAAAATGTGATACAACCAGATGGCTAAAAAAAGTTATCCAATTAAACAAATATAGGTCAGGAATAAATCCTCTCCTGCATGACCTCATGAATGAAACTTTATATATGATAGAAGAAATTGTAGTTTAGTAGTGAAATAATGACTGGTCATTTATTGGTGCTGGAAAACCAATTTTCCATAAAGGAAAGAAAAAGGAAATGTCATCCTTATCTCACACGGTATAAAAAATTCATTTCAAGACAGATTATATACTTAAAGGCAAATGGCAAATTTCATTCTTATATGAAGTTATGATTGAATATATTTATCCTGTTAATATTGAGACACACTCCTTCAATATGGCAAAAGAAAAATTGGAAATTTTACTATATTAAAATTAAGAACTTTATTAAAAATCTATCATAATTTGAAGGAGAAAAGTCCCTAAACTGGAAGGTGGTATTTAAAAAGTTTATCACCTACATAGCATTAGTGTCCATTTATATATTCATATAAAAAAGTCGTATATCTTAAGAAAAACGTAAACAATCCATTAGCAAAAATATATACAAAAGACACTAATAGGCATATAATTGAAGAGAAAGTCCAAATTGCCTGTAAGATTATGAAAAGATTATTAGTTTTCAGGAAAATGCATACAAATATCACAATGTCATATCATTTAAGCAATCTTCTGGCAAAATTTAAAGTTGAAAAAGATTATGTGTTGGCAAGGATGTGTAACTATGGGCCCTCTCATGCATTACTTTAGATCAGGAATTCTTATCCTTTTCCTGTTCCACTGACCCTTTTGACAGTCAGTTGAAAACCATGGACCCTTTACTAAGTCAACACTATACTATGTATTTTTTAATAAATATATCACAACCATATCAACATGTCCCCACAAGAAAAATATTTTATTGAATTTCAGTTCAAGGTTATGGACCCCTTGTTAAGAGCCCGTGGTTCAGATAGTGTTAATTTTTGCCACCTATTTTTATAGGGATTAACTATTAAATTGGATATATGCATTTCCTATAACAGTGGCTTAAGTACTCATGATATGTAACGAAAAACTCTTGCACATTTCCCCTAAGTGCAATTTACACAATGTTCATAGCAATCTGGTTTTTATTATGACAAAAAGAAAAAAAAAGGGAAATAGCACAAATCACTTGTTTAAATATAGAATCATAGATAAGTTGTATGCTCTTCATATAATGAAACACTATATAAAGGAAAAAGAATGAATCAAACACATACTTCAGGTATATAATAATCAAAATTAAACATCTGAGCAAAAAAAGTCATTCACAGAAGATTTAAAGTAAAATCTGGTCAATTAGACCTACATATATGTATGTATCAAGTAGTTGCCTCTAAATTGGAGTGAAGAGATAGTTTGGAGAAGAGGTGTCAAATTACTCAAAAGTTACTCATGATGTTTTATTTCTTAAACAATTTGAAGTTAAGGAGTTAATTTTATTTTGAATATATATAAGTATATATGTATATATGTGAATACATAAATATACTTACATATATGCACACACAAAAGCACACACGCATATAATTACTATTTTATTTAATATATTTATTTTTTCAAATACAACTATAAAACTCAATGATGTATTGAAGAGCAGATATTGCACTGAAAAAATATGGATTACACATAACTTGGAAAATTCCACAGGAAGTCAATGCAAAATGTTAAAAAAAAAAAAAAGATTCTATAAGATAGGAGTAAATGGATGTATTAACATGTATGTATAAAGGGAATTCCATAAGTTGAAAAGCAGTAATTCAATAAATGATTTGAGGAAATCACCTTGAATTTAAGAAAGTAGAGTAGGGTCTTAGTTTTCTACCTATGAGTCAAATAACACACATTAGATTGGCTTAAACAACAGAAATTTATTGTGTAATAGTTTCAGATTCTTGACAGATTTCTTCCATCTAGGCTTGGTAACATTCTGGCTGACATGAAATCCTTTGGTTCCTTGGGTTTCTATTATATGGCAATGCACATGGCTGGGATTTCTTCTTTCTCTTCCAGGTTCTGTGTTCTGGCTTCTAGCACCACCCCATGACATTTTCTTTTTTAGATCTTCAAATAACAGGATTAAGACTAATGTTGACTCATTTGGCAATGCATTAAATAAAATATTTTCAAAATATCTTATCTACAGTTGGTTCACAGTTACAGAAAAAGAATTAAGATTAAGAATATGCCCCCCATGTATATAATTCAACCAACAATCAAAACAATAATCAACTGAATGAGAAAATAAACTTGAATTTAAGAAAGACATAATTATTCACATACGCATTCATTGTCCATTGATATCCACTGTCAGTCAAAATAATTGAAAATGGCACAATACCTACTATACATTAGTAAAATGTATGAATGTTTAGACTTGAAATGTATGGAGTTTCTCCTAGTGTCGTCCTGAGACCTGAACCTTGCCCTTTTCCTAGAAGAAATGAGGCATAGTGAGTAGGGTCTTCTGGAAGTGAGGTGATTAATAGAATTTTCACTCAGCTTGAACACACAGATACAGTGTATCTAGTTCTGGAAGGCACAATTGAAGTAGGCCTACTCAGCAGCTGGCAGAATCCCCACAATGGTTCCCTGACCTATCAAGTATAGGCTAATTTCTAGGAAAGGCCAACTGGAAGCCAGCAAACTGCATTTACCAAGCAAAATAGTAAACTAAAAGCAAAAACACATGTCTAGAGGAATTGCAGAGATTTGTGACACCACCAAGGATTTGAAGGATGCAGGGGTGATTATTCCCACCAGTGGTAGTTTGAGATTAATTTATGAATCCCCCATAAAGAAAGATTATGTTTGTAAACCAATCCATTTCTCTGTGCATGATACACTTTGATTATATTAAATTCAATTGAGGGAGCCTTGATTAGATAACCTGTCAAGATTTCTTTGAGGACTTTTTGATTTCACCGTGCCAGTGAGGCATGACTCAGGTTGAGTCCCTGCCCCCTTGGTGGGTCTGATATAAAATGACACACAGAGAGACAGACACACAAGGAAGAGAGAGCTTTGTCATTTTTTATCTGGCCATGTAACAGAATATAGAAGGCTTGAACAGCTAAAGCCCCAGGGAGAGATAATCTATTTTGCCTGTTAGCTTACAGCTGACCTTGGGAAGAGAGGGGAGAATGATATAGGAAGCCCTGAAAAAACATGCCTGCAGCTGAAATTAGGAAGAAGTATAGCAGTTGATCCTGAGAGAGGAACCCAGATGGGAATGGTGAAACTTTTGAGAGACTGCCCACCATCTTGCTGCAACATGTGGCAGCTGACTTTGGTGAGAAAGTACCTCTTATGGTACATTGAGTTGGAATGTCTATGGCCTTGGGGATGTAAGCTTTTAACCCAAATAAATATGCTTTATAAAAGCCAACAGATTCCTGGTACTTTGCATTGGCAGCCCTTTGGCAGATACCACCACATCACCATTCAAGTATCCTATACAGCCTGCAGAGAAAAGAAATTACTCTTGGAGTATGGCAGTAGATAATTGTAAACTTAACCAGGCAGTGATTCCAATTGCAGCTACTGGTCCATATGTGGTATTGTATCATTGCGTAAGAAAATTAATACAATGTGCCGTACCTGGTGTTCAGGTATTGACATAGCCACTATGTTTGTCTCAATGTTTCTTATTAAAGACAGAATGAAACAGTTTTCTTTCATCTGGCAATACAACTCACTGTCCTACCTCAGAGATATAACAACTACCCACTCCTATATTATAACCTATTTCTCAAGTAATTTGATCACCTTTCCATTCCACAAGACATCACACTTGTCCCATACATTGGTTACATTATATTGATTGGACATAGTGGGCAAGAATTAGCAACTACTTTATGATAATTGGTAAGAAATTTTCATATCAGAAGATGGGAAATAAATCCAACAAAACTCAGGTGAAATTTCTAGGTGCTCAGTGTTGTGGGGCAAGTTGAGATTACCCTTCTAAGGTGAAGGATAATGCGTTGCCTCTGGCCATCTCTACAACCATAAAAGAGGCACAGCATCTAGTTGCCCACTTTGAATTTTGTAGGCAATAAATCCTTATGAAATGTACCTAATGTTCATTGTTGCCTTGTTCAAATTTGGAAAATATAAATTATCAGTAAATGTAAAAATATAAATATTCCAGCACATTTATCAGGTGAACTGAAATGCTGCTAATTTTTAATTTGGACCAGAATGACAAGCTTCTTGAAATAAACCCCAAAATTTAACACTTGCCCATCGAACTTTAGACATTTCCATTGATATTCACCTCCTTGAATTAGATAATAACACAATACACACATAAAAATTAGACTTTGACATGATTAACTATTATCTTTTTTGATTCATTTTTAACATATTAATGATTTCTTGTCTCCCCTTAAGACTCTAAGTTCCATATACATGTGGAATTTGGGGAAGGGAAAAACAGTTGCTGATATCTTCATCACTTATACCTAATTTCTGTAATTATATTCTCCACCTGAAAACTTGGATTTCTGCAGCACATGGGATAATGATACATTAAGTGTACATCATTCATTCTCTTAATGGGTGTCATGATGAAAAGAAAGAATACCAGAAATATCAGTTCAGGTCCATTCATATTTGCAAACTTGGTGAACTTTTATTCATTTTCTAGCCCTTAGTTATACCCTTCATGTTTGTGTTGTTGGAGTGAATGACATTAGATTATTTTGGAGGTGCCATCCAGTACACACAACTTCAAGATACCTGCATAAATGAAGAATACACCTCATGAAATAAAGGTGATCTTGGCTAATTTCCCAGTTTTCAGTCTGTCTTACTAGTTTCTTAGTCCAATATTCTTTATTTCTCCCTAATATAAGGGCCTCCCTGAGTGGAGAGAAGACAGTTTTGCATAGTTTAGAAGGGTGAAATAAAACATCAAAAGATATTATATGTATGGTGGACAGTGAGCATTAACAAATTTCACCCAGAAATTACGTCAATTTACCTATGTGCATTCTTAAGCTCAGGGCCTTTCACAAGGTGGGAACTTTTCCATCCTTCATATTTACAAAGAGAATCAATTGTATATTCATGAAAAGTTTTTAAATGAAGCCATAAATATAGTGATAGAAATGCATTTATAGGATTGAAAGTTGTTCTCCATCCAACTTGAAACTTTGAAGTCCTGGAATACACCAGTGATAGGGTACAAAGGTTAATAACATTATGCATATATACATAATTTTCATAATTATGTTGTCAATAGTATGCTTGTATTGAATTTCCTTCTAAGAGAAGTGTAGTTTTTCAATGTAAAGCCTTAAAATGTGTAACAATGCTTGAAATATTTTCTGTCATTGTTGTTTATTATAATAATGTAATCCTCAAAAAATGGAAGTGCTAAGGATCTCTCTCAATCCATGAGAGGTGACTCAATCATGATAGGTTTCTTAAGGCAGAACACAACCTTCAAGCCCTGAATTACTTAAAAATTGCCCTGATAAAAGGACACTAATATCCCCTATACATGGGATCAGGAAAGACAAATTTATTTCCAGGATGTCAGAGCTGGAAAAGATGAGATTATCTTTTCTATTGCCTTTTTCACAGGCTAAATGAAGTAAACTAGAGAGTGGGTGACAGGTCTTGTCCCTTTGAGGTTTGCAACTTCACATGACAGCACACCATCCACGTGTGAAAAGAATGAGATGTTCCAAAGGGCTCAAACACCCCCAGCATCATTTCTCTTCAAACAGCCTCTCATGGCACCTAATTTTCCTCACCTTGTTCTTCAAATCTGTGTTTCTTAGTGGATAGATTAGGGGGTTAAACTTGAGGTCAACCATGCTGTAAAATAGGGCCAATACCTTGTTATCACTGACAGAATCCACCATGCAGACATAGGGTTAAGGAAATGCAAATTTAACAATGAGAAACTTTATCACGCATCATTTTCATGAAAATAAAATGTAAAGGCCTGTCTGTATGAAAGTTTGATGATGTCTCAGGAAATCAACATGTCTCTAGAAACTACCTTGTGTTCATTGTTGCCTTGTTCAAATTTGGAAAGTAGAAATTATCTAAATACCTGCCTTTCTTTTGGAGTTTTTATCAAGAAAGGATACTGGATTTTTTCAAATGCCATTTCTGCATTAATCTGGATGAACATGTAATTTTTCTTCCTTGATTTATTAATGTGGTGTGTTTTGCTGACTGATTTTCTTGTGTTGAACCACCCTTGTTTGCCTGGGATAAAACTCACTATATCATGGTATATATTAATAATTCTTTTAATGTGTTGTTGGGTTTGATTAGTGAGTAACATGTTGGGGACTTTTCAATCTGTGTTCATTAGGGAAATGGGTTTGTAATTTTTCTTTTCTTGTAATACATTTATCTGGCTTTGGTATTTAGGTGATATTGGCTTCATATAATGAGTTTGTCAACATTCCCTCTTGTTCAATTATTTAGAAGAGTTTGCATAAGTTTGGTATGAGGTCTTTGAATGCTTGATAGTATTCACATGTGAAGCCATCTGGTACTGGGCTTTTCATTTTAGGGGTTTTTTTGATGTCTGTTTTAATCACTGTACTTGGGATTGGATTGTTGGGCTTCTCTATTTCTTCAAGAGTCAGTGGAGGTTGTTTCTATGATCCTAGCAATTTTTCCATTTCATCTACGTTGTCTAGTTTGTTGGCATACAGTTGCCCATATTATCTATCATATTATAATCTCTCTTTGTCCTGTGGGGTGAGTAGTAATGTCCCAATTTTCATTTCAGATTTTATTTATTTGCATCTTCTCTCTTTCTTTCTTTGTCAGTCTAGCTGCTTGTCACTTTTGTTAATCTTCTCAAAGAACAAACTTGGTTTTGTAGTCTCTATTGCTTTTCCTTTTCAATTTCATTTACGTCTGCTCTGATATTGGTTATATAATTTATTTTGATTGCTTTGAGCATACAGTGTTGTTCTTTTCCTAGTTTCTCCAGCTTTTTAGCGAGGTCAGTGATTTTAGCTCTTTCATCTTTTTTAATGTTAGCATTGAGGGCTATACATTTCCATCTCAGCACTCCCTTCACTGAGTGCTGATATGTTGTGCTTTCATTTTCATTTGTCTCGAGATATTTATTGATTTCTCACACAGTTTCTTCTTTGACCCACTCATTATTTGAGTGTGTTTTTTCATCTCTCTATATGTGTGAATTTTTTTTCTACTTGTTGATTTCAACCTTTGTTGCATCATGATCAGAGAAAGTGTTTTGTATAATTTTTCATCTTATTAAATTTATTGAAATCTCACTAATTTCCACAGTAAACAATCACTCAAGCAGGGGTGTTTTGAGGACTCTAAGACTACTAGACACTATAGGCAAAGCAGACAACCCAAGGGAATTGGGACCCCATCAGTGAGTCTCACTTGGAAATATATGATAACCTAGCTCCCCAATGCATCATTTATAATTTTCCTACACATGGCTCTTCTGCTCCTCTTATTTGAACATACAATTAGCACTATACCTGTTAAACATATGTCTCAGAGACTTAAACCTTTGGTCTGTTCATATGCCAGTGGAGCCCTGAATCTTTTCAGACTCACCCAGCACAACTAATGAAAGGATAATGATGCACAAAGCCCATTCCAAAAATAAACACAAAATAGTGTATTTACAACAGCAACAATGCAGTTCCATCCAGATGGGATCTAAGCCCTCTCTCCATTGGAAGTAGAATGGGCATCATCATCCCCAAATCCTCAACATGGAGGAATGAACAAAGATAATGTGAGAATGCAACTTGAACTAAAGAAGATTTATTATTCTAGAAATGGAAGAAATTGCAAGATTGATACAAAGGTGGAGGTCACCAGAGTTTCTGAGTGGAGGGAGAAAGAAGAATAGATATAACATGGGGAATTTTGGGGATATGCAAAGATGGAAACAAGCCATTATACATTCTGTCAAAATGTAAAAAATTGGGTCATACAAAGTGTAAACCATAATGTAAACTATAGGCCATGATAAGTAGCAATGCTTAAATATTTGTTCATCAATCATAACAAATGTAACACGCTAATGAATGATGCTGTTAACTGGGGAAAGTGTGGGAGGGGAATGGGTGGGATACTTTGGAATCCCTCATATTTGGTGAAACATTTATGCAATCTGAATCTTCTTTAAAAATAAATAAATAAATAAATAAATAAATAAATAAATAAATTTATTGAGATATACTTTGTGACCCAACATATGGTATATCATGGAGAAAGATCCATGTGACCTTGAGAAAAATGTATATCCTGCTCTTTTGGTGTGCAATGTTCTGCATAGGTTTATTAGGTGTAGTTCATTTATCGTATTATTCAAGCTCTCTTTTTTTTTATTGATCCTTTTATCAGATGTTCTATCCAATGATGAGTGTTGTTTTGAAGTTTCCAACAATCATTTTAGAGACATCTGTTTCTACTTTCAGTTTTGCCAGTGTTTGCCTCATATAATTTGGGGCCTCCTGGTTATGGACATGTACATTTATGACTTTTATTTTTTCATGGTGAATTGTCCATTTATTAATAAGTAATAGTCTTCCTTGTCTTAAAGCAGATTTGTTTTCAAATTACAGTTCATTTGATATAGGTATAGCAACTCAGGCTTTATTTTTTGGTTAGTGCAAACATGGAATACCTTTTCCCAGCCACTCACTTTCAATCTCTTTGTATCTGTCGGTCTAATTTGTTTCTCATGTAGACAGCATATAGAAAGTTCATATTTTCTTATCCTTTCTGCCAGTCTGTGCCTTTTGATTGGGGAATTTAATTATAAAAATGCAGTGTGTTACTGTAAAGTCAGGTTTTACATCATCCATTTAGACCTTTGTGTTTTATTGCTCATAACTTATTTTCACCACACATTTCACAAATTTAGTTACTTTTACTGATGCAATCTTTATTTCAAGACTCTTCCAAGCCTCTCTCTCCTGTCTTTTCTTTTCAGTCTGTATGACTCTGCGTGTGTCAGCCAAAGGGGTGCTGATGCAAAATACCAAAAATTGATTGGTTTTAATAAAAGGTATTCATTTGGGGTAGAAGCTTACATTTACCCAGCTATAAAGCATAAGTTTCTTCCCTCACCAAAGTCTGTTGCCACGTGTTGGAGCAAGGCAGCTGTCAATGTTTGACATGGTTCAAGGTTCTTGGGTTCGTCTCTTCCCAGGGCTGCATTTCTCTCTGGGCTTATCTCCTCTGTTTTCTCCACAAGGTCACATGTAGACTATGAGGCTCTTTAGACCCTGCCTGTCTCCACAAGGCCAGCTGTGAACTGTCAGGTGAATGGCTTGTCTCTATCCTGGGGCCTTCTCTCCTTCCTCATGACCAAGCTGCTCTATCTGCTCACCTCCCCAGGCTCCAGCATCAAAACTCCAACATCAGAACTGCTTCCTCTGTCCTTTGCAATGCCTTTTATATTTGATTCCCCCACCCACCAAGGGGTGGGGCTCAATGCCCTAGTGATGTGTCCCAGTCAATGCCTTAATCATAATTTAATCATGCCCAGATTAACAGACCAGTATACAAACGTAATCCAATATCTGATTTTGGAATTCATAGCTTCATCAAACTGTCAAACTACCAGAGACCCCTTTTAGTATTTCCTTCAGTGCCAGTCTCTTGGTTACAAACTCTCTCCAATTCTGTTTTTCTGTGAATATTTGAAACTCACCCTCATTTTTGAAAGCCAATAATACTGGATATAAGATTCTTGTCTGGCAGTTTTTATCTGTCTGGCTCTTAAATATATTATACTACTTACTGCATTCTTGCATCCATGGTTTCTGATGAGAAATCAGCACTTAATTCAGTAGGCATTTCTTGTAGATGCTACATAACTTTTCTCTGGCTGCAGTTGTGATCCTCTCTTTATATTTGGATTTGACATTCTTTTTAATATGTGTCTTAGGTTTGATCTATTTGGATTTATTTATATGGGATTATGTTGTGCTTCTTAGACACAGATATTTAGGTCTTTCCATAAGGTTCAGAAATTCTCCATCATTTTTTCCTCAAATATTCTTCTTTCCACTTTTCCCTTCTCTTTACCTTCTGGGAAACCATGACATGTACAACTGCACATTTTTGCCATCATTTAGTTCCTGAGGCACAGTTCAGTTTTTTCCATTCATTTCATTATCTGTTCTTTTGTATGATTGTTTTTGGTGACCCTGTTTCAAGCTCACTGATCTTTTCTTCTACCTCTTCTGGGGTTATGAAGAGATATTTTTTATTTCATTTATTGTGCCTTTCGATTCCATAAATTCTGCTATTTTTCAATATATGCCTTCAAATTCTATTTTTTGTGTCCATTCAATGTCTTCTTTTGTTTATTACACAATTTATTGAAGTATATCTTTCATACATGAACATACATAAACTATAAGTGTTCAGTCAACATTGTGAACTTACAAAACAAACATGCATAACATCATACAGGGCTCCCACACATCACTCCCCACAAAAAAACACCCTGCATTGTTGCAAAACATTTCTTAACAAATCATGAAAGAGCACCACCAAAGTATGACTTCTAACTATAGTCCATATCTTTATTTACTTTTATCCATATTTACCTCCCTCCCATTTTTCTGTTTCTTTCTCCATTCACTGTGCAACTCTCTGTGTCTTTTTTCTGCCCTCTCTTCTCATCCTTTTCCTGTCTTCACTGGAATTCAAACCTCAGAATCTCTGATGTGGGAGAGAGGCATCCTACCACCTGTGCCACCTTAGTCCCTGTTTTTTTAGTGCATTTCCTCTTGGCTCTCCCTTGTGTAACTCTCCTATTATGTCACAACTTTGCTGCATAGCTCGTGGGGACTGGTGACACAACTGAGCATGGAACCTGATGGCTCACCCACATGCAGGACCCGGCAGCACACCCACATGTGGTGCCTAGGGGGCTCACCTGCTCGTGGGGCCTGATGGTGTACCGGTACACCCACTCGTGGGGCCTGGTGATGCACCCAATTGCAGGGCCTGATGGCACACCCGTGCACAGGACCTGGTGGCTTGCGCACCTTCTATATTTTTCTTTTTTAATTTTTACCAGGATGTCCCAGGAATCGAACCCATGTCCCTCCATATGGGAGATGGACACCCAACCATTTTAGCCACATCCTTACCTATGCTATATCACTTAAAGTTGACCAAAGATACCTAGAGATACAGTTATTTCCCATACAAGTTGTTCATATAATAAATCAAGCTTGCTTTATAACCAGCATTCTCAAAACCAGACTTAGGGAGAAAAACTACTTCTCGGGACACATGCATGGTTTCTAATATAGCAACTATTCAGCTTACTCTGATTATCAAAAAACCAGGACAGTGAGAATACTCACACTATAATGTATTTTTAAACTTATCCACCATGTCTTACATTCCCATAATGTTTGTTACTTTCCTTTGCAGGCTTTCAAATTGTTCTTTAGGCTATTCCAGTGTCTTCTTAAAATCCTTTATGTCTTTATTCATATTTTTTATAAAGTATTTGAAGTGATTTAAGAGAATTGTGTGATTATCACTGATTAATTGCCTTAAATACTGTATCTTTTCAGGATATTTGGTTTGTTCTATTGGCTGGGCCATCTTTTCCTCTTTCTTAGTATGATTTTATTTTATTTTTTTGCTCATATTCATCTGAATATGTGGGTGAATTTACTCTGATAGCCAATTTCTCTCTCTTACCTATTGTTGTTGTTTTTTTTCACAGCTCTCTTTTGATATTTGGTTAAACTTGTTCTCAGTCTTTAAAATTACTCAGCTTAAATTTTCAATTGGGCCAATAACTCACTAGTGAGGTGCAGATTTTCTCCCAGGCATTGGATACAGAGAATGTGAAGTTTTTGCCCATGTGATACACACATTGGTGCACAGATGGCGGAAGTCAGTGCACTTTTCCCTGGAACTGTTTTAGTCTTGGCTTTCCTGTGTTTGTTCCTATGTTCAATCTCCATATCAGAGATTTAAAGCAGGCTCCGAGGGCTGAATTCACCAAAGAAAAGCTTCCTGAAGTCCCTTCCCTTTTCCCTTGAAACAGCTGACAGGGAGGAAGGTAGAAAGATCTAGAGGCAGGGACCCTGAGGAGTCTGCAAGGAGAAAGAAGGGGAAACTAAGAGGGTTTCCCAGGTGAGAAATTTTTCTCTGTAAAAGCAAGAACAACTTTGGAAATGCTACCTTGGCTAGAGGAAGCATCTAAAAGAAAAGCAAAATAATAGCAAAAAACTTACTTTAGGTTTTTAGGGAATTGACTGGATAGTATAAACAAAAGCAATTTAGAATTGCTTTCTAATTAGTTCTTTACAGGCATAACAAAGCTCACATCCTGGATTGTTTCACTGACTTGGATAATTGTTTAGACTTGTCCTGTATATTTCTTACCCTGTTAAATTATGAAATAGAATACATAAAGAAAAATTTTTTTAAAAAACTTACAGTTGTTTTATTTCTGAAACCCCCACTTAAATCAAGAAACAGAGCACTGCCAAACTCTCCAAAGCCCATGTTATGAGCCTTCCTGAATATAACCCTTCCTTTCTCCTTAAATTAGGTATTTCCTTGGCTTTTATTAATAATCAATTCCTTACCTGATTATATTAAACAGGATTCTCTCATGGAAATTCTTAGTGTTCATCTCATTGGGTTCCTTTGAAGACAGAATGAAATTATTTGGTATGCAGACCATATGGTAAGTGCTCAAATATCTTTGCTATTACTTATTCTGCACATGCAGCACATTAGAAGCCAGGTTCCAAATTTGGATGAATTGATAAAGAAGAAATCAAGGAAAAAAAGATGTATAGAAATGATAAGGAGCGGAGCAGAGAAAAATTTATATTCAGCTATATCCATATATATAAATGAATTCTTCTGATGGTAGTTCTCTAAATCCACAGAGAATGACACTAAGTGCCTAAGTTTATAATTTTTTCAGGAAATTTACTTAAATAATAATTAGAAATTAACAAAACATATTCTAATGCCATTGGAGAATACAATAAAGACAAATTTAGTAGACAAATGAAACTAACATGAGGTCTAAGACTTTTCTTTTCTCCTCAGTCAGGTAAACAGATTATAAGAAACAAAGATCCTCATAGCAAAAGTCTCATACATTTATTTTTATTTAAATAACTTTCATAAAGAGCAGAACATTGAATCTTTGGGACCCACGGGAAATGTCTAATGACTAAGATGCATGAATCACACATAGCTAAGATAATAGAGGCTTGCATACTTGTTAGAATCCAGCTATTCAAGCTTTACTGGGTCTAATAATGTGAATAAAATGGAAATACACCAGGTCAGTTAATTATTTGAGAAGGTAATTCCAAACAACATGCAAGGAAAATTTAATGCTATAGAACAAGAAAAACATAGTTTTACAACTTATACTTTACCCTTTATTTAGTTAATCATGCGATTGAGACTCCATTGGGAATAATTTTAGTAAGGAATTACAGATCTTTATTTGACTCATTTGAATATTAAAATTCTTTTACTTGCTTTCAAGCTGTTTCTCAGCATATATAACTTCCCATTGTACATTGATTACTTTGACAAAGGTAAGAGGAATTAGAAATTGCACATTATCAATAGCACTAATAGTGAGGGAAATACGATTTCAAGAAACTGAAATGAAATAATCTGAACAGTAGATAACCACATTTCAATGAGGAAACAGACAAAACCAAAAGAAAGTGGAGAATGGTCCCACAACAATTGAAGCAGGAATCGAAGAACCATGGTGAATTATGACCCCTCATTCCCATATATGGACTAAGTATATGATATACACTGAATTTATTTTTGATACCATTTTATAGATAAAAACTTAAATTTAAATACAGGCATACTCTCTGATTTACATTGGGTTATTTATTTTGAGATTAAGACAGCAATAAAATCAAGGAGTTGGTCATTTGGTGTTTGATGAGATATTCCAAACAAACAAGCAAAACAATCAATGACAGGAAAATGATGCTTATCACCCTGGGAAATTCATTTTAGAAGAAAACATTATTATGACTTTGGGTAGAAAGTCAGTGAAGCATTGATTAAGAAAAAGTGAATTCATAGGTACCACAGCAGTGAGAAAATCTAAATACAAAGAATAAGCTCCCTGTAACACTGACTACTTTAATTACCAACCGCCAATGCCACATTCCCAGGGAAAAACCTACCCCCACACTGAAAAACCAATGCACATATTTGAGAATATAAGATTCAGTGCTTTTTATTCAGATATGTTATGTGTAACTTTCTTAGTCTTTGTAAGTTGGTTATATATGTAGAAGAGAGGAACATGGTAAGTTTGCACATTTTGAGTAATATTTATTTTTGTATAGACTTTGAGAATTTGGATTTTCTCATGGCATTTCCTTCTACAATCAAAATTAGAATGACTGAATTTGTGTTATTAATCATGGGGATTACATGGTTTTGCGTGAAATATAAGGTACTATGAAAAATTGGGGGTTTTCTTTGGAGATTATGAATTTAAACACTGGCCTAAGAAATCTCTGGTTTCAAGATCTGACTTGTTAAATGCTAGTTAGGTATTCTGTATATATGTAACCTAGGAAACCCTCAGGAAATTTTTACCTCTCTAGCATAAAATTACTCTTGTATGAGCTACAAACAGAACACAATAATATGCCAACTTAGTATTTTATTCTTCCCTAAGGTCTCCTTTATCTATCTTAAATTTGAAAGTCACATCTGACTCACTTATTTAGTTATGTGAAAAATATTGTCTCTATATTTTGAATGAAGAAATCACTATATAAAGCAATGAGGTTACTTGAAATGTTCACAACTAAAATCAATGGCAGTGTCAAGAATAGAAAATAGTCATACTCTCCAGTCTACAATTAAGGAGCTAGAAAATTGGTGGCAATTTATACATGGTGAATCACTAATTTAAGGGGAAAGTGAAACCAAAGGGGAAAATTTCAACAAGTGAAATAAAGCATCATCTGTGACTTTGGAATCAGAAAAAACTGGGGTTTCATAACATATTTATAAAAATTGTTTGGTTAGAATATCAACAATTTAACTAGGGTAATTAACTTTGTAGCAATAAATGCAGGCAGAATGCTTGCCTTTGCCTGAGTACCCTACTAACCTTAGTTTCTTAAAAAGATTAATTTCATTTATGAACCATAAGATTATGAATGCTATTATTATTTACTTCATGAACTTCCCAAAATAAAAAAAAAAGTCTCCTTCATTTGCCATCTGATGAATTTTAAGAAACCATGGAGACATAACCTTTTAATTCCACACTAGAAAGTAATTATTTAAAATGTTTGCAAAAGCTAGAAGAAAGAGTGAAAATGTACATTTCAAAAGGAAAAAAATTAGCATAATTATAGAGAAAATGCTATTTATATTATATATGTCGAAAGTTATTTCTTTCTATTTGAATTCAGTATTTGTTTTTTATAGTTTATTTGGATTTTTACATACCATTTCCCATTTTATTTTAGAAGGTGGAGAATATGTGGGAAGAAATTTACATTTGTTTGTTTTCCCCATGCACATGACTAAAATAATGTTATTGTTTATATCCACTCAAATCAATAAGCAATTAATTTAAGAGTTCTCCAAACATGTATTTTAAATATTATTTTAAAATAAAAAATAGGTTTTTCACTTATAAGTGTGGAAATATATACATAGCATAATTTAGGATATACTGAGAAGCTTTACTCCCAATGGCTTATACAGCAGACAATGCTAAATCTTAAAATTGCATAATACAGAATGTGATTTAGATGGATTAAGTTGTTGGTAAAGTCTTCCAGTTGTATATGTTTGGTGCTACCAGACTGTTACCTTCTGGTTGTCCATATTTTTGAGAACATGAAAGATTTTTATAATTAAAGGTAAAAAAAAAAAGTATAATTCAGATTAATTTATTTTTAAGGCTACATCTTCATTGCAATGGATTTTTTTTTATTTTGAAGTCACCTTAATCTGTAAAAGAGATTTGAAAATGGAACTTAAAAATTAATTGATGGAAAGATATATCTACCTGTGGAGGGGGCAAGGTGGTGGCAGAGTAGGAAGCTGCAAGAGTCAACTATCTAAATCACTGTTTTGAGGGACCTAGGAGAAAAGAGCATATTGTACTATCCCATCTGCAGTGACAATTCATGAGTAGAGCATTCCACACTGAGGAGGCCAGGGTCCATCCCCTGCAGGAGACACAAACCACTTCACAGCTATTTACTAACTGGAGTTGGAAAATCCATTTCCCAAAAATGGGGGAGGAAGTCATGGTTAGGCACCAATTTCAGCTATTGATTAGTAAATTTGGATGGCTAGAGAACAATTCTAATAGCAACTAAAGTTTGAGCATGTCAAAGGCAGAAAAAGGCCATAGCTTCCATTTTAACTCTGCCCCTTGCAAGAGGGGAAGTGGGACTGATTGAAAATCACAGGAAATACAGGGACTAGTGTCTGTCCACCCAGTTTGTATTTCAGCCCTAGCCTAAGCTCCAGGTTCACGTCCAGCATGGAGGAAGCTGGGGAATCTGCAGCAGCCTTTCTGGACAAATGCAGGCACTTCTGTCCTGCACAGACTAGGTTGGTGTGCAAAACTGTGGATATGTCCCCAGTCCCAATAGGATAGAATGGGGGTTGTGCTTCCTCAAATTCTCCAGACAACTGCAGCTGCTTTCTGCCCACACAAACTATATTATTGGACACATTTGTGGCTCCATCCCTGCCCTTGACAGAAGAGAAGGCAGGACAGTCATTTTCTCCAGAAACTGCAGTCACTTTCAGGCTGCTAGGTCTAGATTCTTGGCACACAGGAGGCTCCAATCCCATCCCTAGCAGGGAAGGAGGGAGATATGTGTTTCTTATGTCTACATGGGCAACTGCAGTCTGTTTTGAGTCACACAGCTTAGTTTGCTGCCCACTCCTGTGGCTCCATTCCTGCCCCAAGTTCGGGGAAGAAGAAGTGTAGAATACTTCATCAGTCCCTCATACCAACGATAGATTGTCTTGGCCTGCATGGCTTGAATTACCACACAAATCTACAGCTACATATCTAATGCTGCAGGGGAGAAAAGTGGGAGAAGTTTCTTCACTTTTTGGGGCAAACTGGGCAGCTTCAGTTTCGATAGCTCACAGTACCAAATACATCCTTGGCTCCTATTCTGCAACAAGCAAAAGAGAAAGGTTAAGAAACAGATGGAAAAAAGCTGGAAAAATCAGATTGGCTAATCATAAACCAGTATAAGTTTCAAATTAAGATAAACCAAGTATCAAAGAGGGACTGGAGCACAAAACCAATCAAATAGAAAGCCCTAGACTAAGGAGAGAAAAGGGACAAAGAATAAATACATATAGTATATCAGGTGCTAATAAACCAACAAAAAACTTTACAATCCATACCAAGAAGCATGAAGATATGGCCTAGTCAAAGTAACAAACTAACCTTTTAGATGACTTGAAGGAGTTAGAAAAGTTATCATTGATATTCAAACAAATTTCCTTAATAAATTCAGTGAAAGGTCTAAAGAGACTAAGCATATTAAGAAGACACTGAGTGAACACAAGGAAGAATGTGAAGGCATCCATAGAAAATTAGCATGTCTTATGGTAATGAAAGTCACAATAAAAGAAATTGAAAATGAACTAGAGGCATTTAACAGCATATTTGAAGAGGCAGAAGAAAAGATCAGTGAACATGAAGAAATAGCCTTTGAAAGCAAAGATACAAAAAAAAAAAAAACAGA